>MDKJ01242612.1:0-32648 GCA_005239525.1 Nicotiana knightiana | reverse complement strand
AAAATCCTATATTACTTGTCGACCACGTACACTTGCGTGTGCATTGAGAAATCAACCAACACATATACTGCCTAAACTACTGATATTAAAATAGATCACATATTTTTAGAACCACAAAATCAAATATGATTGTAATTACCACTTTCACGGTAAACAGTTTGGCGCCCACCGTGGGCGTAAAAATAATAGTGAGTGTTTTAGTGATAGTTTTCTAAAAACATAAGTTATTCTTTACACTTTTTCTTGTCCAAGAATCTTCAATTTCAGGTCATAAAATGTCTAACTCAGTAAACGCACATGAAAACAACGGTCCTGAGGATCACAGAGAGAATGGCGCAGCTACTGCAAGTGCCGGTGTTGTCGCCCCCCCTCCCCCCCATTCTTTCCTCCCCTTTCGGGTCGGTCAGGGTATTGGACAATATTGGGACAACTCGTTTGCATTTGGGAAAGGGATAAGGAATTGACAAGTCGCCAACTAACAATTTTAAGGTGCGTTAGGGCACCTATTAAGGGTCTTTTATAAACACAGATTAGATAACTAGAGATAGGGTAAGGGCTTGAAATTACTTTAAGGGGAAGGTATTAGGCTCCCCTTAAAGTCCACAACTGTGGTTCCCGGCCAAACAAGCTTTGTGAATTTTAAAACAGGTAGCACATAAGTAAACAAAACATATAGGTAAACAAATAAAGATTTTCGGAAGATTCGCAGTCTAAGAACACATATGTGCTAAAGTTTTAAAAGATCTAAAGTCTAAAAATACATATACATGGTTTGAAAGAGTTATGATCTAAACACACATATGTAAGGGATAGGGGGGTCCTAGGTCGTTCATCCTATGGGATCACATCGGTACAATTCTCAGTAATCACTCCTCATAAGAGGGGCTACACGTTGCATTAGCGCACCGTTCATCATATCCATATCTACCCTTCCCCACCCTTAGCGGTTATTAAAGCGAGTGTTGTTTAACGATCTCTATGTGTGTTGTTACCTGTCCCTTCTTAATGGCCTTGGAGGGATTTAGGACCTCTACCTATAGGCAGTTTTAGACAAACTTGAAAGGAGAAAATACTAGGCGACATGCAAGAACAGATAGGATTTGAACAGATAAAACAGGAAAAAACAAAGCAGTTAAGAGGCTCAGATTTACCTCCACAGATAATGCACATAATCAGCACATCTCAAACACAAACAAGGGAAGTATTATTAAGCAGGATCCTAAAACATGATGTCTAAGTGAAAATCAGAACACACAAGATATGCAGCTTCAATTTTATAAACACAGAAGCAGGACCTAATCAGTTTGCCTATTGAGTTTAAAATATGTTAACCATTAGGCAGTAAACACAAAGCAACAGTCTTCCAGTTTTTAAAGAGATGGATTACCTAAGGCTTGACTAGGCATGGGATTGTGCATAATAATTACCAGAATTGTTAAAAAATAGTTTAGAAGTTGTTTTACCTAAAAGCATGTTGTTCTGGGTGTTGCAAAATACATGGATTATCACCGATTTATTTAAAACAGGATGATCAAATATGAGATTGTCTTATGTCTTTTTTTATGCATCAGTAGTTTAACTAAGTGTGACTAGGTGAGATCCTAAAGCATGGTATCTACTATGCACATAGAGATGCAGAATGGTTGCAGAATTCCTAAAGCATGATTTCTAAATGCACAGGAAGTTACAGCATAATTTCAGGATGTGTAGGAGCAACATTTTTTATGTTGATGATATTATTTTGCCCTGAAGCAGGATTTCTAAGTGATAAATAGGGTCAAATGAGATGCTGAAGCAGTAAACCTAAAACATGATATCTAATGCATGACATGTTTAGAATGTGTTGGTCCTAAACATGGATTCTAATGCACATATAGGAAATGTAAACCTAAGGCATGGTTTCTACTCGTTGATATTGATAACATATATAGCTACCCTCCCCTTTTCACTAGCCATCCCCAATATCTGTTTACAAATAATTATTACAGACCACTTGAGTAAATTACATAAATAGATAAAGGAAAAGAAGAAGTTAAACTATAGGGAGCCTTAAAAACAGGCCCAGATTCCCAGAACCTCAAGTGCTCAAATATTTCATAGCCTTTCTCATATCCGGGTGTGTCAGAGTTCCCTAAGGACCTCAAGGGATCCCGAGAAGTGCTCACACCCAGATTTCATAACCATAATTGAGTAAGTTAGTGTGGAAGGGCCAGCCCCAGTGCACCAGAGTTCAGAAAGATCTCATAGGAATCCCAAGGCAGTCATACACTGGTGGGGCAGAACCTAAGGACCTAAGAGTAGAGTGACAGTGCTTGACATAGTTTTAAAAATGTTTTGATAGGAAAGGCAGCGTTTGGAAAAGACTTAGTTGAAACAGTTTTATAAAATATGAGAGTTGTTGAAAAAGAGTTTGTTGACAAGAGTAGGACAATTAACAAACAGTAGACTAATCACAGCACAAATAGATTCAGCACATTCAAATCACAGTCCTTCATACAGGGGTGATGGGAATTGGGGACACATAGAGCACATAGTATATAGGATCATAGAAGTTATTGTAGGGGGTTTATGAGGATTATGGGGTAGCTAATGGTATCAACACAACATGAAATTCAGAATCAACACAGAATCAGACAACTTAGGATACAAAGTGCTTTGCAAAGAAAGGTTCATGCTAGAAAATAGGTAAACATGGGATATAGCAGATCATTTTGGGACATACTACAAGGGGGTAACATATTCATAAGCATACTGATCCTAAATGGGAGTGGATCATAACATAATATGTTAGATGAACAATGATGTAGACATGTCAATTACATGTTGAACAACAAAACCATAGATAGAAACATATCACAAACATGATAAACTGAAGTAGTAACAGAAACATGTTGGTTTTGGGACTTGAATTGAAATCAGAACATACCAGTAAGGGGATAGTAAACACAAAGTGAAGGATAATAGAGCACAATAATTATCCTTGGCTTGTAGCCGGCTAATGCAGAACAGTAGTAAGTAAGTAACAAAGAAAGAAAGAGAGAGAAAAAGCTTTGAGTATGAGAGAGAGATTTTTGAACTAATGTGTTCGTGTCTTGAGAGGTAAAATAAGAGATTTTATATAGTAGTTTAAGAGTAGGAAAAACAAGGTAAAAAGAAATCAGAAGCCAACAATTAAGGAAGTCATATAATTCAATCACCTAAGGAGTTTCGGAATAGACTACTTTAATTAAGGGAAAATGATTCAAACGGTAATAACAGGGATTCAATTAAGGCAAGAAATTCAAATCAAACCAAATAAGGGAGCCAGAATAAGATCCTTTAATTATGGCAATTGATCAAACGATAATAACATGGATTCAATTAAGGAAAGAATCCCAATCAAACCAAATAAGGAATCAGTAAGAATCCACAATTATACAGGCAATTAAATAAGGCAGGGATGAATGAGTAAGGTCTTAAACAAGGAAACAAACGAGAATTATGCACATGAATCTTAACAGAGAAAATTAGTCAGAATTTCAAAGTAATATTGCTTTCTGGGAGGAAGGACATCAACTTCCACAAATAGAGAATGATCTAAGTAAAATTTCAGAAACACATAGAAATTAATCTGGAAAATTGACTCAAAAACCCTAATAGAGATTAATTAGGGTAGAAATCACAAAGCTATGAATTTGACTAAGGAAAATCGAGTGGGTCAAAGATACAGAGTGAATCAATACAACTAGGGACATTGAAAGACTCAGAATCGAAGCAAAAAAGCGTAACAATGCCACAAGTAACACGGAAAACCCAGAATCGAAGCAAAGTATAAGAAAAAAATGGAGTTTTAGCATAAATAGACTAGGGTTTAGGCAAACTCAACATAAATCGGTCAAAATCACATAAGAACAAAAGATTAAACATTCAAAATCAGAAAACTCCTGCATGCATGTACCCATGTAAGTCTAAAGAAATGGGGATCATTGTGCCAGTGAGTCAACTGGACTCGAACGAGAACAATTATGGTTAATTTTTTTTAAAAATAGTGAAAAGCCTTTGACAATGTTCTGGTGGAGCTTCAAAAGGCTCAAATATTTTATTTACCTCAAATGTTGTTTTGTTTGCAAACTCAATTACGAGATTCTATGAGTTGGAATATTCATATTAACAAGATTCAGTTTGTTAAAACCTGTTTTCCACAGTTTTCCCTTTACCTATCGAATTTCTAAGAACAGTTGTTTTAGCTCAGAAAGAATTTCGCAAATCTGTACAAAAATAATACAAATCTGCTATCCAAAAAGTGCTCTTAGAAAATTCCATAATTATGACAACATATAGGAATCAGTGTGTATGAATTGTGAAATAAACAACATGGATTTAGGCTATTTTTTCAATTGATAAAATTATTTCATCAAAAAATATTCCGTTGCAATTAAATGCATTGAGTTGGCTTTTTTGGAACATGCTACTTGTGAATTTTAGATCCCCCTTCATTGTTGCATGCCTCAAATTGTTGTACCTAGATTCGTTTCTTATTACGAAAGTAGCAAAAATTAGGATGGCCTAAAGTGATTACATCTGGGCTAAAACTAGGCCATAGCCCAAATTCTCATGAATATGAACGTAGTAGGGAGTAATTCCTGTCATTACCTGAAAATGCTTAGTTAAATCAGCCCCCATGACTTAATTTATGAAGACACATTGGATGTAGTAAAATTCAAACTTGTCTTTGAATCAGGTAGTACTTTCACACTTAGATAATGAATTAATCAATCATCGAAGTATACGTTATACGTAACTTTGAATGAAAACAACTAAAAATATACCTTTTACTCAAATTGTGTATATGTTTACGTAACACAAACAAAGACTAAAACGAACACTCGTAGAGACACTTCTAGGAACGAATCTCTTAAAATTACCGGAATTGCGTACACGCCCGCGTGACGTAATTTGGTTTCTTTTTTACAACAAAACAAAAATATGTGCTTGCACACTTTATTTATCTTGTTAAATGAGTTCAGTGTTGAGAATTGTTTACCCGTCTGCGTGACATGATTTTAAGACACATTTTAAACTTTACGGGTTTACATACGTGACTTGTCTCAAAATAACTCTTTAAATAAAATTGAATAATAAAAGCGGTAAAAATATAAAATGCACATAGGTATAAAAATGAATAATTAAACAATTTAGGCCAAGTTTGATCATTACGCGACCGTGCTAGAACCACGAAACTCGGGAATGCCTAACACCTTCTCCCGGGTTAATAGAATTTCTTACCCGGATTTCTGGTTCGCAGACAATTCAAACAGAGTCAAATAAATGGTGTCCCGGGACACCGTACAAAAAATCCGGGTGGCGACTCTGAAAACGAATAAAATAAATCCCTAAATCGAATAATGTCACTTAAAGTAGAAAAACTCCCTTATTACTCTTACCGGGTGAAAAAGGAGGTGTGACAGCTCTGGCGACTCTGCTGGGGATCGAACCCAGAATCTCTCGTTCAGGGTTCAAGAATTCGAGCTTGTTAATTTGATTTTACTTGGCTTTATTAATTGTAATATTACTGTATTTTGTGCGCTTGATGTGCTAAATGTTATTTATTTACCGCTTTGATATTTATTTGAACTGTATTTAAACTGCCTTCTTTCGCCTTCCTTCTGAGTCTTCTAAAAATTGGTGCACACGTTCGCGTGGACCGCCTTTCTATTAGAGGTCTTACCAAGTAAGAAATACGAGTACGTCGCTCCCACCCTGACTTGAGTTGTCCGCTCGGGTAAACCAGGTCTAGAACAAAAAAAACCCATGTTTAACCCTAGAATGACAAAACCTCATGTCGGATCCCTAATAGGAACGATTATCTGCATCACGTGCATTTTTCACTTAGGGGACTTAACACAGGGGTTGGGTCCGTCTAGGAAAGGTGTACCCAAAATAAAAAGACTATCGTGATGCATCCTACTTGCTATGTGTGCATTATTTGTCTCGGCTTGTTGATTGACCGGCTAAAGAAAGAAAATAACAGAAAAACCAAGAGTGAGGGAGGATAGAAATTCACCAGTTTGAAAAACATGATATTTGAAAAATACATCGAAACTCTGTCAAAATTTTTCCAAAAAAAAAAAAACCAGAGGACAAAGAATTTCAGAAAATGAGCGAAAAGGAGTCAGAATCGTATTTTTTAAGTTGTGTCAAAATTGACCGAACTACGTCGGTCTGATTCTCACCGGATATGAGATACGTAGGCAAACCGCATCGGTGCCATCCCCACTTTTCAAAAATAGACAAAATAAGTCCATTAGTCAAAATAAAATCGACCCAGCTTCGGTGAAGTCTTGTACCGTTTCTTGCCAAAATAGCCTTAGAACACTTTACATTGTCGAAGGGCTATTTTAGTTAAGAACGGACGTGTCTGTCACTTTTCCTAGGAAAGTACCCTGCTTCAGCCCCAAAACTTTACTCAAAAGTGAGAAAGGGGCCACTTTTGCAAAAATGGCCATTTTGGTCAATATTGCGCAAATAGCCATTTTGGGAGAGGTGTCTTTTTAAAAACTAAAATTGGTGTTTGAAGTTGGTTTTCTCTTTCAAGATTAAAAAGCAATCCTGAACTTACCCGTCCGCAGGTGCAAAATGAGTACAATCCAGAATCCGCAACTGAATATCGTAGAGGAATCTCCCCTACAACTCCGAATGTGGTGGCATGACCTAGACGAGGAGGGTAAAGAATGGGTAAGTGAGAAATTGGGGGCTCTCATTGACATCATGAAGGTGAAACCGAGAAATGAGTTAATCAAGGCTTTAGTAACCTTCTGGGATCCAGTTCATAATGTATATGTTTCTTGGACTTCGAGCTCACTCCTACCCTGGAAGAGATAGCAGGGTATACGGGTTTTGGACGGAATTTAAGGAAACTCATCTTCCCCAAGACCATGTTAGTGCGCTGTTTCTTTGATTTCCTATCCATCAGCAAACAACTCAGAAAGAGCCGGGTGATTGATGGTTGTTGCACGTTCTTTTTCTTGTACTCTAGATATGGCTTTCCAGACGGGTTCGAAACACATGAAAAGGGGCTAAACAACAAACAAGAAAAGGATACCTGGATAATTCACCGCCGAATAGCCTTCACAGTGGCATTCTTGGGTGTAATGGTCTTTCCAAATGCAAAAGGGACCATTGATGTTTGCGTGGCTAGAATCACCCAAGTTTTGACTGAGAAAAAGGATCACACTTTAGCTCCGCTCATACTGTCTGATATTTACCGGGCATTAACGTAGTGCAAGTTGACCGAAACATTCTTCGAAGGTTGCAACATTATTCTCCAAATGTGGTTAATTGAACACCTTCGTCATCACCCGAGATTCATGAGCTATGGTCCTGACAAAACCAATTTCATCAGAAGTTATGAAGAAAGAGTAAAAGACTACGATTCCCCGGAAGGGGTTGAAGCTTGGATCGACCATCTGAGAACTCTACGGGCAAATTAGATATAATGGACCCTGGGATGGTTTCCTATCAGAGAGCTCATACACTTGTCGGCTACGAGAAATCATTTGCTGTTAATGGGTCTAAGAAGTGTTCAACCCTATGCACCCCAAAGGGTTTTGAGGCAGTTGGGCCGGTATCAAATAGTTCCCGAGGAAGAAGATTTGAGCACCCAGGTCATTGAATTACACCCTGAAGCTCCATTACTTGAGGTCTTAATTCAACAAAGCTGGAATGGGTGTCGGTATTTGAAAGATGATACTCAAGTGCCTGACCTTGTTAGAGGTGAAGTGGATCCGAGTTATGTAGCATGGTTTGAGAAAAGAAATTTCATTAATAAAGAACCCGAACCCGAGTCAGAAAGTCCATCCAAAAGGCCTCATATTCAAGTTTTCGATGATAAGATTCAAGAAAGGTTGGCTTTGGGAGAAAAATAAAAGGGGTATCAGGCCACCATCCATACTCTGAAGGAGAAATTAAGGAACCTTGAGTTCGACAATGAGTTTAAAGCCCAGGTAGTTGAAAGTGAAAAACGATAGTTGACCCAAGGGAACGAGATGCTTTGTGCCCAACTCCGGAGATTGAAAATAGCTGCTGAGACACTGATGAGGAGTGAAAGGGATGAGAAAATCATTAGCAACCTGAGGACGAAGGTTCATGAGTATGCATTTGATTTGGACAAAGCTGAAAAAGGCCTACTAGATGCCCAAACCAAGTTAGCAAAGGGGGCAGAAGAACATGCTCATCATTTGAGGCAGAAGTATAGCAAAGAAACGACAATCCTGAAGGAAAAGTTATTTGCTATGGGGAATGAAATGGTCCAACAAACTAAAGACTTTAAAACAGAAAGAGAGCACTGTTATGCACGAATCTGCCAATTGGAAGGAACCGTGCAACAGCTACAGGACCAAAACAATGCAAATGCCCAAGTATTTGAAGCCCGAGCACAACAAATAGGGTGCCTGCTTCAGGAAAAAGGGGTCATTAGGAACAAGATCAAAGATATAGCTGACTACGTTGTGCAGAAATGTCAAGAATGTGAGAGTATGACTACCTCCATGTTTTTTGCCTCTATGATGACTTTCGCCCACCGGGTGATGGATTATTTGGATCGGCTTCAGGGGGATATTGCACACAGGCCTGCACAGAGACCAGCCAATGCACCACAGGCCCCGAGAAGACAAGCAGAAGCCCTCCTTTACATTTGATGTTTTAGTTTTCGAGTTTGTATACTAGAAATGTTAAGTTGTTGATGGTTGTCTAGAGTCTGTACTGTTTCTTTTATGGTTATCAGTATTTCAAACTGCTTGTAATGAAAAACAAAGAGCTATCTTTTGTAATGAAAATTGCACCTTGTCACTCTATATCTATTCTTTTGAACTATGTAATGATCTGATTCATACGGCGTCATGATACATAGGCAATACACATAGGATTCTATCATAACCCTAAAAAGAAAATAATCAAGAAAGAAAAGAGTGAAACATTAAAGCCGGGATGAAACACACAGCCGTCGCAAACATTTTAGAAAAACGTTTGACGGCTTAGATGCATTGCATCCCAATGTGCGATTCCCTATATGTTAATATCTCAAACTAACCCGTTTGTTGTTTACTCTTAAGGTTACTTCTTTTAAGGTGGTTGGTTTACGGTGGTATTCTGGAGACACATCCTTATTTCACCAGATCCAAAGGAAGTATCGCAATGACATCAGAAAGTCACCTATCTATTGTTGAACCAGAGGATGGCCCCCCTTCGGTTATCCCTCAAGAAGAATCGTTGGTCGCCGAAGAAAACAGAAGACTGAAATGCCGTATGCTAGAGATGTGGGGCACTTGGTCCAACGGAAGGGATCCACCTAATTCCATCCCCGGTTTACCTGAACTGATTCCCAGAACCGGAGGGACCACCAACGTGCCAACTTCAATGCCAACCCCATTTGTTCCATTTGGGTTCCCAACCATGGCCTCAAATTATACCAGAATGCCTTCTGAGGTTCGCACCCAGGTACCATCTTCTGGATTACCCTATGTGGTATTTACTGCGCCACCAGCTACAGGTGTGGCACATCCAACACTGACTCGACAGAGTTTTGAACCAGCAAATTTTACTTTCCAAGCTTCTCCATTCCAGCTGGATACTGCCCGGATCACTCCGAATGCTTACCCGCAGAACCCACAACTTGAATCTCTTATGGAGCCAGAAAAGATCTTGAAAAATATTGAACATGATGAGATAACCCGAAATATGCAGAGTATCGAGCAAAGTTTGAAAAATATTCAGGGCCTAAGCGGCCAAAAGAGCGTATCATACGCTGTTTTATGCATGTTCCCTCATGTACATCTACCTGTGGGTTTCAAAACTCCAAAGTTCGAAAAATACGACGGGCATGGAGACCCGATCGCTTACCTAAAGAGATACTGCAACCAACTGAGAGGAGCAGGAGGCAAAGAAGAGCTACTGATGGCTTATTTCGGGGAAAGCCTTACGGGTATCTGAGTGGTACATTAATCAGGATATCTCCCATTGGAATGTATGGGATGATTTGGCTCGAGACTTCATAAGGCAATTTTAGTACAATGTGGATATAGCCCCACACATAAATTCTCTGTCTAATCTCAAAAATAAAGCTTACGAGAGCTTCCGGGAGTATGCCATTAAGTGGCGGGAACAGGCCTCCCGAGTAAAACCTCCCATGGAGGAAAATGAAATGATTAGTATCTTCCTGCAGGCCCAAGAGACCGATTATTTCCATAATATGATGGATGCCATGGGCAAGCCGTTCGCGGAGGCCATTAAAATTGGAGAGATGGTAGAAAATGGTTTGAAGACAGGCTGTATTTTGAGTCAATCTGCTTTGAGATCCACCTCCCAAGCCATTCAAAGCAGCTCGGGAGGCCTAGCAAACAGAAAGAAGAAAGAGGAGGGAGCCATGATGGCTTCAGGCCCTAGGAATTCTCGACGACCTCGGGAATATCCAGGCCCATTTCCTAGAGCTTCACAACACTACTATCCTCATTAGGAAGCAGCTTATGCCATGTCTCCCCTCCCTTATGCAGTGATGAACACTCAGCCGCAACCCCGGTCACAGCAATACAACCAAAACAGAGCTCCACCGCCCAGAAATAACCATCCTCCCCCAGCTCCATATAATCCACGCCCTCTTCAAAATAATTATCAATACAACACCCACCCCCGTGAACTACCAAGGAGAACTAACTTCACTCCTATCGGCGAGTCATACTCAAGCCTTTTTCCAAAGTTAGTTCAGATGGAACTTCTGCAGCCTGTGCCGCCGAACAGGAAAAATCCACAATCGCCATCATACAGACGGGGTACCAAATGTGCCTATCATTACGGAGTGGAGGGGCATGATACTGAAGACTGCTGGACTCTCAAGAGAGCAGTAGAAAATCTAATTGAACAAAAGAAAGTGGTGCTGAGGGACGAGGAGGTCCCCAATGTCACAAACAATCCATTGTCAGCCTACAATAACGGGCATGTCATTGGGATGATTTGTGAAGACAAAGAATTTGACCTTGCACTGAAAGCCATCATAGCCATTGTGGATACAGAAAAGAAAGAAAAAACAGTGGAAAAACCGGACAAGGAAGAAAGAAAACAAAGCCCCCCGGCCAGGATAAAGAAAAGGCCAAAGAAGAAAACAAAACAAAGCCCCCCGGCCAGGATAAAGAAAAGACCCAAGAAGAAAAGAAAGAGACGACACTAGCTAAAGAAGTTGTCCTTTATATCCCGAGAGCTCTGCGAAACAGACAACTCGCTTTGAGCCCTCACAGAAGATTAGAATTGAAATCAAAATCGCAAAAAAAGTATGTGCCAAAAGGGACATATGTTGTGAAAAATCTGGTCGTCCTACCTAAGATGAATGAACCTCTGATCATCAGCCGCCGACCGCAAATCCTAATCAAAAATACAACTACTGTCCCCTGGAATTATGATCAAACACTGGTAACATACAAAGGGAAAGAGGTCATAGGGGATGTCAACGAAGCAAAACCCACTGGGAAATATCACAACCCAGAGGAGCTGAACAAAGCTAGGCATAAATGTTTTCCTCTCAAAAAACTTATCACTGCTAAAGAAGCTGATGAGTTCTTCAAGAAAATGAAAATGCGTGAATATGCTACAATTGAAGAACTCAGGAAAACCCTTGATCAGGTTTCGCTTTTGTCTCGGTTGACTGGTTCAAATGAGCATAAAAAAATACTCCTGAAGACGATGAATGAAGCATATGTACCAGCTAAGACCTCAGTCGAGCAGTTAGAAAGAATGGCTGAGCACTTCTTCGAAGTAAACAAAATTTCTTTCAGCCAGGACGATCTGCCTCTCGAGGGAGCTGCTCACAACAAATCCTTGCATCTCACAGTTAAAAGTGAGGGATACTACGTGAAGAGGGTCATGCTCGACGGAGGATCCGGGGTGGATATTTTCCCCTTGTCAACACTACAAGGATGGGAATCGGCATTGAGAGAATCAGGCCAAATAACGTTTGTGTACGTGCCTTTGACGGTATCAAAAGGGATACCATTGGTGAAATTGACATAATCATGACGATTGACCCTGTGGATTTCACGGTAACTTTCCAAATCTTGGATATGGACACTTCTTATAAATTTTTGCTAGGGAGACCTTGGATTCACGTTGTTGGGGCAGTGCCATCTACTCTCCACCAAATGGTCAAATTTGTACATGAGAATCAGGAGATAGTGGTCCATGGAGAGGACGAACAATCCATATACAGGGACTCCTTCATCCCCTACCTCGAGGCCAAAGAGGAAAGCAAACATATTGTGTACCAAGCCTTTGAGATTGTGTCTGCTGATCAGCACGAGAAAGGTGCTCTGTGCCCACAGCCTTGTTTATCTAATGCGTCAATCATGGTCACTACCGACATGATCCGACACGGGTACAAACCCAGAAAGGGGTTCGGGGTATCCTTACAAGGCATTACTGAGCCGATCTCTCTGCCTGCCACCGAAAAATTCTTAGGCATCGGTTACCAGGCCAGGGATGATAATGTAAAATGGGCCGACGAACGTAAAAACAATGGATGAGACCTGCCTCAACCAGCCCCACACATCACTGAGTCCTTCATCAAACCACAGTATGTTGAAGAAGAAGAGGAGGCCTTTACGGCCGAAGAAATTGAAGAAATCTTCGGAACCATGAAACAAATGTTATATGAGGCTCACATGGTTCAGCCAGGAGAAGGCTCGAGCACCGCAGAGGTGCAATACATGGGTCCGAATGCCAAACTGCAGAATTGGAAAGCTATCCTTCCCAATCAGATGCGAATCTTGGTGGTTCATGTTTTGCTGTTCTTTCTGCACTTCAAGTTATTTCAGGGTGTAACTCGAGTGTTTTTAATTTTATTGTCTTTAAATTCTGATTTAAACCCCATGTTATCTTCAAATTCAATGAAATGAAATCAAATTTTCATCATCTATTATTCTTTTTGATTTTTTTATTTTTCTTATTTTAAGTCCTAATGATGCGGCCTTAAATAACATGACATGCTTGCGGACCTCATATTTTGGTCTTAATACGCTGTCTAATCTCGAAATAATGAATCAAGAACCAGAATATGACGAAGATGAGGCTTTTAGGGAAATAAACAGAGAATTGGAACAATTTGAGAATAAGCCTAAGCCAAACCTAAACGAAAGTGAGCCAGTTAATTTGGGTAATCCAGAAGAGGTCCGAAAAACCATGATAAGTATTCACACGGATGAGAAAACTAGGGACGCGTTGATTCAACTTCTATTCGAATTCAAAGATGTGTTCGATTGGTCCTATGATGATATGCCCGGACTAAGTGTTGATTTAGTGGTACACAAGCTGCCAACTCATCCCGATTGCCCGCCCGTCAAACAAAAGCAAAGAAAATTCAAAACAGATATCAGTGACAAAATTAAAGAAGAAGTCACCAAACAATTAAACGCCGGTGTAATCCGACTAGTCAGATGCACCAGATGGCTAGCCAACATAGTCCCAGTACCAAAAAAGGACGGGAAGCTCCGAGTATGTGTTGATTACAGGGATTTGAACAAAGCAAGTCCCAAAGACAATTTCCCGCTACCAAACATCCATATCCTTGTCGACAATTGTGCCAAACATGAGGTACAGTCGTTTGTGGATTGTTATGCCGGTTATCACCAAGTCCTAATGGATGAGGAAGATACAGAAAAGACAGATTTCACTACACCATGGGGGACTTATTGTTACAGGGTTATGCCGTTCGGTTTGAAAAACGCCGAGGCAACGTATATGAGAGCCATGATTGCCCTTTTCCATGACATGATGCACTAAGAAATTGAGGTGTACGTTGATGATGTCATTATTAAATCCAGAACACAGGAGGACCATGTCTGAGACTTGAGAAAAAATTTTGAGCGGCTACGCAAATATGACTTGAAATTGAACCCTGCTAAATGTGCATTTGGTGTTCCTTCCGAGAAAATCTTGGGGTTTATAGTTAGCCGCAGGGGCATTGAGTTAGATCCGACGAAGATAAAGTCCATCCGAGATCTTCTACCTCCAAAGACTAAGAAAGAGGTCATGAGCTTGTTAGGAAGGTTGAACTACATCAGCCGGTTTATTGCGCAGCTTACAACCACATGTGAGTCGATATTCAAGTTCTTAAATAAAGATGCAGCGATCAAATGGACAGACGAACGCCAAGAAGCCTTCGACAAAATCAAAGAATATTTGTCGAATCCGCCAGTGCTGGTCCTACTTGAACTAGGAAGACCTTTGTTCCTGTACCTAACAGTTGTGGAAAATTCTTTTGGTTGTGTCCACGGGCAACATGATGTTACCAGGAAGAAAGAGCAAGCCATCTACTATCTGAGCAAGAAATTCACTGGCTATGAAGCCAAATACACTCTGCTGGAGAGAACTTGGTGTGCCCTAACTTGGATTGCTCAAGAGCTTAGACATTATTTATTGGCTTATACCACATACCTCATAACCAAGTTGGATCCTCTAAAATACATATTCCAAAAACCAATGCCCACAGGAAGGTTAGAAAAATGGAAAATCTTGCTCATGGAGTTTGACATTGTCTATGTCGCCGGCACAACCATGAAAGCTCAAGCCTTTGCCGATCACTTGGCTGAGAACCTGGTTGACGATGAATACCAACCCTTGCACTTATTTCCCGGATGAGGAAGTCAATTCAATCAAAGTAATCTCAGAAGACACTAATACCTGGAAAATGTTCTTCGACGGAGCAGTCAATGCCAAAGGCGTTGGGATTAGGGAAATCTTGATTTCGCCAACGGGACAACATATCCAGCCACGGCCCGTCTCCGGTTCTTCTGTACAAACAATACTGCCAAATATGAAGCTTGTATAATGGGCATGAACATGTCCATTGACATGAATGTGGAAGAGTTATTGATCATGGGAGATTCTGATTTGATCATAAAGCAAGCTCAGCGAGAGTGGGAAACTCGAGATGTTAAGCTCCTTCCATACAGAAAACATGTGGAAGATCTTAGAAAACGATTCAAAGCCGTCGAGTTCAGATATATTCCTCGATGCCACAATAAGTTAGACGATGCACTGGCTACCCTAGCTGCAATGGTGCCATGTCCGGGCAATGTCCACATTGACCCGTTAGAAATTCAAATCAAAGAAAGACATGGTTATTGTAACACGGTCGAAATAGAGCCCGATGTCCAACCATGATATCATATATCAAAAATTCTTGAAAACAAAAGAATACATGGAGCAGGACAATGGGGATCAAAAGAGAACCATCAGAAGACTCGCCAGCAGTTTCTTCTTAAGCGGAGAAGTGTTGTACAAAAGGACTCCAGATCTGAATTTGTTAAGGTGAGTGGATGCCAAAGAAGCTAAAAATATTATGAACGAAGTACATTCAGGAGTATGCGGTCCCCACATGAACGGGTACGTCCTCGCAAAGAAAATTCTGCGAGCAGGATATTACTAGATAACCATGGAAAAGGATTGTTTCAGTTTTGTCCAAAAGTGCCATCAGTGTCAAATACATGGTGACCTGATTCATGCACACCCTCGGAATACACCCTATGTCATCACCTTGGCCCTTCGTTGCCTGGGGAATGGATGTCATTGGGTCAATCGAGCCAAAAGCTTCAAATGGACACAGATTTATTTTGGTGGCCATCGACTATTTCACATAATGGGTCAAAGCAGTCACTTTCAAAGCCGTCATTAAGAAAGCAGCGGTGGACTTCGCGCATTCAAACATTATCTGTCGTATTGGTATTCCAAAAACTATCATTATCGATAACGCTGCAAATCTAAACAGCCACTTGATGAGGGAGGTATGTGAACAGTTTCAAATCACACACCGTAATTCCACCCCTTACCGGCCCAAAGCCAATGGTGCCGTCGAATCATCCAATAAGAACATCAAGAAAATCCTCATAAAAATGATCCAAGTTCTAGACAGTGGCACGAGAAGTTGCCTTTTGCATTATTGGGATATCGCACGGCCATGCGCACATAAGTGAGGGCTACGCCTTATTTATTGGTTTATGGAACTGAAGTCGTGATCCCTTCGGAAGTCGAAATTCCTTCCATGAGGATCATTGTCGAAGCTAAAATCGAGGATGATGAATGGGCCAAAACTCGGTTGGAACAGTTAACTCTGATTGATGAGAAAAGAATGGCCGTTGTTTTCCACGGGCAGTTGTACCAACAAAGAATGGCCCGCGCCTATAACAAGAAGGTACGACCTAGGAACTTCGAAGTGGGGCAGCTCGTCCTAAGACGTATCCTCCCACACCATGAAGAAGCGAAAGGAAAATTCGCCCCAAACTGGAAAGGTCCATACATCATAAGGAAATTGCTAGCAAAAAGAGCATTGTACTTGGGGGACATCGAAGGAAATGACCTTTAAACGCTTGTCAATGCAGATGCATTCAAAAGGTATTATGTTTGACCTTTTCTTGATGATGCTCATTATCGAAATGACGAAGGCTTTCATTCGCGCTACCCCAAACACTACCAGTTTTGTAAACCCTTTGAGCCGGTTACTCTTCCTTGATTACCCTCTTTGGAACTTAAAGTGTTGATATATAAAAAAGAAGAAAAAAAATGATGATGAAAAACAAAACAAAAATCAAAACAAAAATCAAAAACAGAAACAAATGTTTCCTTGAACTACGCCTGACTTGATTCCGAAAGAATACGTAGGAAGCCTCTCCCTGGGATTCATTCACACCAAAATAAAAATCCACATTCCCCCAAGAGTTTAAGCTGGGGCAAGTGTTAAAATTCGGCAATGATTCGCCTGAAAACTTCCAAAGTTGTAATTCGATACAAATTCCTTTTACCCCAAATCATGTTCAAGTCCTTCCGATCGATCGGCAAAGAAAGGCCAGAATTGGAGGATACAGTAATTTGGATCTGATACAAGCAATAAGAGAAAATAAAATGAGAGAGTCTTATCGGTGAAAACCCACACGGGCACCATAAGGCGATGGTAGGAAAAGAAATTAAAATGAGAAAGTCTTATCGGTGAAAACCCACACGGGCACCATAAGGCGACCGTGAGTAGAGAAACTAAAAATGAGAGAGTCTTGTTAGTGAAAACTCGCAAAGATCACTAAAGGGTGATGGCGAGAAGAGAAATGAGAGAGGTTAGTCGGTGAAAATCCAAAAAGGGCACTACTAATCGAAAGGAGGATGATTGTTCACTGGTATCGACATGGTCTGGGGCAAGGTTTCTCGACCTCAAGGTAAAAAATCGAGACAAATTTCTGAGAGTCAGATGGTTTATATAGATCAGGAATCTAGTCCAAGATGCATGTCATGTTTATTGAAGGCCGCGTACACTCCAGATAAGTCCTTCTTCTCTTTTCTCGAAAGGGATATTTCTTGTCAAAATTCATTTTCTCCGTTTCTTTGTTATTCTTTTTCAATCCTTTTTAGCCTGACTCTGTTTCTAAGTTAGAGCAAAGAAAGGATGGAAAAATTGATTTACAGGGTTCTCGTTTGACACGAGCCAACATGAAAAAGGGCACCGAGCCTCATTAGGGGCATCGAGTTGATCCCGAATGGCCGCAACAACCGATGCTTTAAACGCAAAACTCTTGAAAGAAGAAAATCAAATGGAAATGCCTATAAAGGCAATTGAAGTGAAAGGTTGATTCCCACGTGGCTAACCCCTCTCAGCAAAGTTTGAAAAGCCGAAGTGCTCCATATGCTTTAAAGTTAAAGTTGGAGGAAAAATCAGAAATGAAAGGTCGATGGAGGCAAAGAAAAGTTGGAAAAGATTAAGTCCCACGTGACTAACAATTGCAGCAGAATTTGAGAAGCCAAAACTTCCCCGATACTCTGGAAATCCAAAGGAAAAAAGCAAGTGGAAGGCCTACAAAGGAAAAAAAAGGTCGAAATGTTGGGTCCCACGTGACTGATCGCCATGGTAAAATCAGGAAAGCCAGGTTCCCTGGGATTAGATATGAAACCCAATCCCCAGCAAGTAAGAAAGTGGTTGAGATCTTCCTCACAAGAACTGAGATCAAGTAGTTGAAAATCAAGGCCGCAAAATCAACCACCGTTTCAAACTAACAAATTGTTCCTTGTTTGAAGGAAACAAGTGTAATTCAAAAGCAACCTTGCAAAATGCAAGTGTAACCAAACGAAAAGGCGCAAGAGCTAGAAGCAGCTCTGTAGCAACAACTCCAAAAAGGGAAGTTTTCTCCAAAATTCTTTCCCGCATTCACTCAAATAAAAAGAAAAGAAAAGAAAAGAAAAAAACGATGTTGAAAACAGTTCAAACCTAAAGTGGTATAGGGTCTCCAATCCCTAGCTACACCTTTTCCAGCATAGGATACTCCATTCCTTAGTTGATGCCAACATAGGGTCTCCATTCCTAGTTGATTCCAGCATAACCTGATGCCGACATAACTCGATGCCAACATAGGATATTTCATTCCTTAGTTAATGCGAACATAGGGTCTCTCTCCCCTAGTTGATGCCAGCATAACCTGATGCCGACATAACTCGATGCCAACCTAGGATATCTCAGTCCTCAGTTAATACCAACATAGGGTCCCACTCCCTAGTTGATGTCGGCATAACCCGATGATTCTTCCAACATAGGGTCTCACTCCCTAGCAGACACCGACATAACCTGGTGATCTTTCTGACAACAACATAACCCGTTGATCATCTCTTGACACTGGCATAATCCAGTGATCTCTTTTTCCCCAGGCAACAGCATAACCTATTGACCTTTCCAGACACCGGAATAACCTGGTGATCTTTCTGACAACAACATAACCTGTTGATCACCTCCTGACGCTGGCATAAGCTAGTGATCTTTTTCCCCAGGAAACATCACACCTGTTGACCTTTCCAGACACCGGCATAACCTAGTGATCTTTTTCTGACAACGGCATAACCTGTTGATCACCCCCTGACACTGGCATAACCCAGTGATCTCTTTCCCCAGTAAACAGCATAACCTGTTGACCTTTCCAGACACCGGCATAACCTGGTAATCTCTTTCTTAACAACAACATAACTTGTTGAACATTTCCTGACACTGGCATAACCCAGTGATCTCTTTTTCCCGGCAACAGCATAACCAGTTGACCTTTCTAGACATCGACATAACCTAGTGATGTTTTCTGACAACAGCATAACCTGTTGATCATGTTCTGACATTTGCATAAACTACTGATCTCTTTTTTCGGCAACAACATAACCTATTAACCTTCCCAAACACCAGCACGACCTGTTAATCTTTTTCCTGACAACGGCATAACCCGTTGATCCGCCTCAGACATCAGCATAACTTGGTGATCTTTTCTTAACGACAGCACAACCTGTTCACCGCTTTCAATAACAAAGTAGTATAGATTTCTGTACAATAACTCACGAAATTTTCCTAGTAAAAACTGGGGTAGAGAATTTTGTTTGTTTGTTTTTTATTTTGCGCAGATTACATTTTAAGGACATCGGACTCGAGACTATCAAAATAAGAGTTT
This sequence comes from Nicotiana knightiana, assembly GCA_005239525.1. NCBI lineage: Eukaryota > Viridiplantae > Streptophyta > Magnoliopsida > Solanales > Solanaceae > Nicotiana > Nicotiana knightiana. The sequence goes on along the minus strand of MDKJ01242612.1, from coordinate 13,173 downwards.
CGATCCGGAATAATAAAAACAAAAGAAGAAAAGATAAGGTCAAATCCAAAGTGCATAAACGGGGAAGATATGGACTATTCAGGACGAGATTGAAGTCATATGTTCAGTATATCCTGCCTTGATCCGAGGAACGATAAGATGAAACCAGCACCTGCAGCTAACAAATATCAAAATCCAAGTCAGAGTAAGCAGTTGATCAAGATTCAAGACCAATTCTTAGATATGAATCTTCTAACTAGCAGCGGATAGGTTTAGTTAGTGTTTTGTTTTGTTACTTTGGTGTAATAAGGAGATCAGCAGTGGTAACAGCAGCAACCGCAGTGAAACCACAGTTACTCGGTAGTCCCAGCTACCAAAAATTCCAAAACTACACTAACCTGATTCCTTTATAGCCAAGGATATGTAGGCAACCTTTGAAGCAGGGTTCGGTCAAACTTTTCAAAAACGCTTCACAATGGAGTATATGAATGGGTAAAGTCGTTTAGGGTTGCTCACTTTGTCTTTGCCCGAAAACTCTTCGTGTTTCCGAGCAAAGAGGGGCAGCTGTGAGCACGTGATTCTTAACTACCATATAATCCTACAAAAACTCAATAAATTAATTGGTTTTATGAATTTTCATTGAATTTAAGTGCTATTTGTGAATTAATTTTGCATTATGTAGCCATAATTTGTCTTTTAAATGTATAAATAGTTTAGAGCAGCATAATTAGGTTCCTCGCCTTAATTATTATCTAAATAAATATAATTATTTGATATAAATTCGGATAATGTTTAAATTTTTAATTTAATTATTTCTTTCAACAAAATTGTGAAAATTATTTTAAATGATTAAGGGTAAATTAAATGGTGTGAGTTTAATTAATTAATTTATAATTTAATGGCAAAATTAGTTCAGAATTAATTGTTACATTTTAGTTTTAATTTAATTAATTAACTTAGTTTAAGGTTTAAAAGCCTAAAATGGGACCTGGGCTGGCCTGCCCAGGCCCAAGCCGATCCCCAGTGACCCAGGCCCTATAACAAGGCCACCCGGTCCAAACCCCCAGCCCCAAACGACCCCGTTTTATTTATGAACCTATCCCAGCCGTTGATCTATCTAAATCTAACGGCTAGGAACTAATCACTCTATTAGTATAAGAAGGTCCAAACACTCCCCGTCCTCCACCCCCATTTCACCTAAAGCCTAATACCCTTCCCCATCCGTCTATATCTTCTCCCTATAACCCCGCCGGCCTCCACCGTCCTTCGTCATAGCTCCACCGTCCCTCCGCCTTCCTCCGCCGGCCGAAAATCGCCTCTGGCGGCGGAGCTCATCCAAATGGCCTCATGTCTTCACCAGACAACCTTCTCTCCATTCTCAATCACCCTTACCATTATTTTCACCAAAAACCCGTTCAAATTCTTGCAATTTCAGATCTAGAAAAAAAAATAAAAACCCTAGTTTCCCCTTACCTGGCGACTCAGAGACTTTCAATGGCTCCCACCTACATGGATTGATAGCTCTCATTGAGAACTATTGATTCATGTGGGTTTGAGCTATTTTCAAACCCCGCCGGAGTCCGGCCAAGGTCCGGCGAACTCAAACTTTCCGGCCAAAAAACAATCCCACTGGTACTTTCCCCCTCTCTGTATCCATTATTTTCTTTTTCTTTATCTTTTTCCTTTAGGGCTATGGTTTTTAGCCTGTGTTGGTCAATTTACCCTTGTTTACATTAATTCATTTTTAGTTAACAGCATGTCCATAGCCTACTCTTATCTTTACTGCTTCTATATGCCATTGAAACATGAAACCATGTTAATTATCGATAGTTTTGTTTCTGTTTAGGATTAGTTTTCTTTTTCTTTTCATTACTGTAGGTTTAGATTCTGTTTTTCCTGTTCATTATTTTTCCATTTTTTCATGTTTGTTGTCATAATGAGTTAAATTCTGTGATGAATCTGTCAATTAGTAATAGGTTTTCTTTTCGACAATCGTGATTCTTTGCCCTGTTTGAGTAGATTATTCATTACGATTGATTTCGTTCAAGAATCTGTAGAATTTACTGTTTCTATTAATCATGATCATCTATTGATCATGTTAATAATTAGGATTCGTCGACTAATTATCAATTAGTTAGGAAAATAATTAATTCAGAAGTCGTGAATTAATTTAGTTTAATCTTAAACCCAAGGTTAATCAGATTTAAAAGATAACCTTTGAGAAGAGATGATTAACTAAGCCTAAATCCTAGCCAATTAATTAGGTTTAATTAACTAAAACGAGCTAACTAACCTAAGTTTAAGGAATTAAGTTGATTAATCTTAATTAAGTCAACTAAACTAGGATTAAGTTGATAATACATATTAGTCTTAGTTAACTAAAGTGAGCTAACTAGGATTAATTAACTAGGGCTAGTAATAACCTAAGCAAGTTAACCTTGGTTACCTAATGGTAATTTCAGGGACTTCAAGGGGTATATTAGGAATCCTAGGTGTGGGAATCTTGGGTGTAACAACCCAAGAACATTCTGGACTTTTGAAATCAGATTTTTAAGGGTAATAGGGTCATTTCAAAAGGTTAAAGCTTCTGGAATAGGGGCAGCTGTCCCAAAGGATAAGGGTGACAACTGCCCTATGTACAATTTCAACTAATTTTGGATGAGGAATATGCCAAAGCATATCCCATTCTCAAGCCTCCTATAAATAGACCCTCCCTTTATACTATTAAGGACCTTTTTTTTACAGACTGAAAAGCTCTCTTTACACAATGAAATTTCTACTCTCCTCACCTGCCTTCATACTCTTTTGCATCCATTTTAGCTTCTGAAAACATTTGAAAATAAAAAAAAATCAGAATAGTTTTCCTCCTTGATAAATGAAAATCTCCAAAAAATATTAGTGAAAGCATTTGATTAAACTTCTAGTGTTTGATTTTCAGTTCTTGGGTTCATCATTTTTATTCCGATTTCTGTTATAAAAACTCAAATATTCCTATTCAAGTTCCTGGATTTCTTTGGTATTATGGGGTCTTGATTCTGGGTTGTTAGTTGTTGCTAAAGTTGCTTCTTACTACTGCTGATTATTACTCTTTCTTTGTTGAATCTGATCTTCTCCCTGGACCTTATTTGGTCCAGATATCTTTATCATTTTCTTTTTAACGGTATGTAACTGTTTAACTTCATTGAAAGACTCACATATGAACTTCATTCTTCTTCTCTGGTCATTTGAATCTTTTTCTTCTATCTGTGTTTTTTCTGCTCCCTTGATCTTAGTATAAAATATGAAATGATATTGATTCTTATGTTGATAAATGATTCCAGATGAGTATACACAAATACCTGAATCTGTTTTGTATATAATTCAAGTTTATTGGCTTCAGAACTGCATGGATTTTGTGTAACGAAATGTTAAGTTTATGTTTGTTTTAGTCTATTATTAAGATAATTCGCACTAGGGTAGATGAATTTGACCTTTTCATGGTCAAATTCACCCTACAGTAGTGCATAAATAATGGCTTAGTTGCTGAAAATTACCCCTTTAAAGGCATAAAATAGGGAATCGAAAAGGGTCTTAGAGTAAGGAATCTGGACTCCATAAATGTCCAGATTCATTCTCTAAAAATGCCAAGAGTAGTCAAAGTATTCAAATGAATACTTGTTGAAGTATGGGTATGACCGTCAAGAGTCAAATAAGATGGCATCCCTGGAATTGAATCTGACCCCTCTTATGGTCAAATTCATTCTAAAAAAATGCACAAAGGATGTTGCTTTTAGATACTGTTTAGTATAGCATTACTAAAGTCAAGTTTTACCCCTTTCATGGTCAAATCTTCCTTAGTAGATGCATAACACACCTAAATGTTGGGGTGTTTACAACTTGCAAAAGGAGGCTCAAGTGTATAGCCAGAAAGAGATTCAAGTCGGATCAACTAGTTAGAAGTTGCAATTTTCAGTTTACTTTCTTGTAGAAAAAGAAAATATATCTTTATAGAAGTTGAAGCTATGTAATTCATCTATACTTGTTCTTTTAGAAGCATTGTAATATGAAACTGGACACTATATTCACTGTATCAGCAGTATTTTTTCAGTCCTGTATACATGTACCCATGTAAGTCTAAAGAAAGGGGCATAATTGTTCCATATTCGTCTGAGTCCATTGGACTCGAACGAGAACAGTTATGGTTAATTTTTTTATAAAACAGTCAAAACCCATTGACAATGTCCTGGTGGAGCTTAAAAAGGCTCAAATGTTTTATTTACCTCAAATGTTGTTTTGTTTGCAAACTCAATTACGAGATTCTATGAGTTGGAATATTCAGATTAACAAGATTCAGTTTGTTAAAACCTTTTTTCCACAGTTTTCCCTTTACCTATCGAATTTCTAAGAACAACTGTTTTAGCTCAGAAAGAATTTCGCAAATCTGTACAAAAAAATATATACAAATCTGCTATCCAAAAAGTGCTCTTAAAAAATTCCAGAATTATGACAACATATAGGAATCAGTGTGTATGAATTGTGAAATAAACAGCATGGATTTAGGCTATTTTTGCAATTGATAAAATTATTCCATCAAAATATATTTTGTTGCAATTAAATGCATTGAGTTGGCTTTTTTGGAACATGCTACTTGTGAATTTTAGATCCCTCTTCATTGTTGCATGCCTCAAATTGTTGTACCTAGCTTCGTTGCTTATTACGAAAGTAGCCAAAATTAGGATAGGCCATAGCCGAAATTCTCATGAATATGAATGTAGTAGGGAGTAATTCCTGTCATTACCTGAAAATGCTTATTTAAATCAGCCTCCATGAATTAATTTAGGAAGACACATTGGATGTAGTGAAATTCAAACTTGTCTTTGAATCAGGTAGTACTTTCACACTTAGATAATGAATTAATCAATCATCGAAGTACACATTATACGTAACTTTGAATGAAAACAACTAAAAATATTTTTTTTTCTCAAATTGTGTATATGTTTACGTAACACAAACAAAGACTAAAATGAACACTCGTAAAGACACTTCTAGGAACGAATCTCTTAAAATTACCGGAATTGCGTACACACCCACGTAACGTAATTTTGGTTTCTTTTTGACAACAAAATAAAAATATGCGCTTGCGCTTTATTTATCTTGTTAAATGAGTTCAGTGTCGAGAATTGTGTACCCATCCACGTGACATGATTTTAAGACACATTTTAAACTCTACGGGTTTACACATACGTGACCCGTCTCAAAATAACTCTTTAAATAAAATTGAATAATAAAAGCGGTAAAAATATAAAATGCACATAGGTATAAAAATTAGTAATTAAACAATTTAGGCCAAATTTGATCATTAAGCGACAGTGCTAGAACCACGGAACTCGGGAATGCCTAACGTCTTCTCCCGAATTAACAGAATTCCTTACCCGGATTTCTGGTTCGCAGATAATTCAAACAGAGTCAAAATTCGTCGGTTTGGGATTTCTAATAAATAAATTGTGTCCCGGGACACCGTAAAAAAAATCCGGTTGGCGACTCTAAAAACGAATAAAATAAATTCCTAAATCGAATAATGTCACTTAAAGTGGAAAAACTCCCTTATTACCCTTACCGGGTGAAAAAGGAGGTGTGACACCTACCATCATGAATCAACACCGCGGCGAGGCCAACATGTGACGCATCACAGTATATGGTATAAGACCCTGAACCCATAGGCAACATCAACACTGGGGCTGTAGTTAATGTTGTCTTAAGCTTTTGAAAGCTCTCCTTGCATTCCTCTATCCACCTAAACGGAGCACCTATCTGAGTCAATTTGGTCATAGGTGCAGCAATACATGAAAAACCCTCTCGGTGATAATACCCTGCAAACCAAGAAAACTCCGAATCTCAATAGCCGAAGACGGTCTGGACCAACTCTGAACTGCCTCAATATTCTTCAGATCCACCTGGATTCCCTCATTTGACACTACATGACCCAAAAATCCCACCGAATCAAGCCAGAATACACACTTTGAAAATTCTGCATATACATTCTTTTCTCTCAAGGTCTTAAGTACGGTTCTCAAGTGTTGCTCATGATCCTTCAGGCTCTGAGAGTATACCAAGATGTCATCAATAATACAATAACGAATGAGACAATATAGGGCTGAAATACAATGTTCATCAAGTGCATGAATGTTTTTGGGCCATTGGTTAGACCAAATGGCATCACAAGGAACTCGTAATGACCATACCGAGTCCTGATGGAAGTATTTTTGTAATGACCCGGTCGGTTGTTCCGAGAGTTTAGCCCCATTTCCCCTATATATGCTTTCATTTTGTGTGGTTCAGCTCTTGTGTGTTTTGTTGGGTTGGTTGGTTCAGGTTCGGAGTGGTCGTGGTGAGAAATGAGACACTTAGTCTCTTAAGTTGGCCTTATGGTTAGAAACGTAAACCGAAAGTTGACTTATTGGTAAACGAACTTGGACTGTAGATTTTATGGTTCGGATAGCTTCGTTAGGTGATTTGGGACTTAGGAGTATGTTTGAAATATAGTTTTGATGTTCGGTGTAGAATTAGGCTTGAATTGGCGAAAGTTAGTTTTCGGCGATTTTCGGTCGGCAGTGGAAAATAGGCTATCGGGGTCAGAATGGAATTTCGGAAGTTGGAGCAGGTTCGTAGTATCATTTTGGATATGTGTGTAAATTTTCAGGTCAATATGAAGTGTTTTTCGACATATTTGGTGATATTTAAAATTTTTAAAGTTCATAGGCTTGAATTTGATGTGATTTTGGTGTTTTTGTGTTGTTTTTTGTGTTTCGAAAGCTCGACTGAGTTTGAATAAGGTTATGGGACTTGTTGGTATTTTTGGTTGGGGCCCCGAGGAGCTCGGGATTGATTTCAGATGGTTAACGGAGGTTTGGACTTGGGAAATTGCAGCAAAGCTGCTGCTGGTGCCATTTTACTGATGTGGCCGCACCTGCGGATGGGGAGCCGCAGGTGCAGAGTTTGGCATCTCATGAAGGGGTCGCAGGTGCGGATGGGTGGTCGCACCTGCGGAAGTGCAGGTACGAATAGGTAGTTGCAGATGCGGAAAATGGAGACTTAAGTCAAGTGCACAGATGCACACCTGAGACCGCATGTGCGGGTCCGCATATGCACATAAGTGGACGCAGGTGCGAGACCACTGGCCAGAAGAGTATAAATTCATGCCTTTGCGAAAGTTTGGCATTTTTCTTCATTTTGCATGCGGATTTAGTCATTTTGAAAGCAATTCGGAGAAGGATTTTGAGGGTCTTCTGTGGAGGTAAGTTTCTTGGACCAAGAACTTGATTCTATGTTATTATGTGACGAATTAGGCTTGGAATTAGTGGATTTAATGGCATAAATTGGGGGTTAGGGCTTGGATAATTGGAGACATTGATTGAGTAATTGGAGGGGCAATTGTGGTCCGATTTTGGTGTTCTTGGTATGTATAGAATCGTGGAAGGATGAGGATTCTTGTGATATAAATTTTGTACGATTCTGAGATGTGGGCCCGGGGGTCGGGTTTGGCCAATTTCGGGATTTGTGCCCAATTTTGATAGTTTTTGATTGGGGTTCGTCTCCCTATCATATTTTGATGTTGTTGATCGGATTTGTGATAGACTCGGAGAATTTGGGAGCCGATTCGAGGGGCAAGAGCACCGCGGAGTAGTTTCTGGGCTGTTTTGAGGTAAGTAACGATTGTAACTCTAAACCTGAGGATATGAAACCCCGGCATTTTATATTGTTTTGGTAAATTAGGTGACGCACATGCTAGGTGATGAGTGTGTGAGCGTGCACCAATAGGGATTGTGACTTGGTCTGTCCCGTAGCGACTATTAAGTCGCATATTCGATTTGAAACCTTACGACATCCTGTATTTTAGAAATTTATACTTGTTTATGGGCTGTGAGCCATGTTTAGGGCCTTGTGCCGACCTGTTTAGACCCTCAGAGGTACTTTTACACTATTCTCACACTATCCTAATAGAACAATTGTGAACTCAGTCATGTTTTTCTACTTGTTGTTATTTTCACTGTTATCGCACTATTTGAAACTCTGAGAGGTATTTTGGGGCTGAGTTCCGTGAGTTGAGATGAGTTGCCGGAGTGGCTTGTGGGGATGACTAAGTGAGGCTGAGCCGGTATGTGAGGATAGTTATGGATCGGGCTGCACGCCGCAACAATATATATTACATATGGATCGGGCTGCACGCCGCAGCAATATACACTATATATGGATCGGATTGCACGCCGCAACAATATATATATTGGATCGGTCTATACGCCGCAGCAACATAGCGCTTGGGCTGTAGGAGCCCCTCCAGGAGTCTGTACACCCCCAGTGAGCGCAGTCGACTATTATATGGATCGGATCGCACGCCGCAGCATATGTTATATGGATCGGGCTGCACGCCGCAACTATATATATATATATATATATATGTATGTATGTATTAGATCGAGCTGCATGCCGCAACAGTTGTTATATGGTACCTGATGAGTGAGAGTGCTGAGTATGAGCATTGACTTATGAGAGTAGAGTCACGAGTGACTGAGAGGCTTGCCCGAGAGGCTTTATTTGTGAGTGGCATCGTGCCCGAGTGGCTGATATTTTTATGAAACTATTGTTTTCACTTTTCTTTACATTGAGCCTCTTTGAAAATGTTGACTAATGTTTTCTACAAGTTTGAACGGATAAATGGAATTTGTGAAGTATATGGTCGATGTAGATCTTGACCCGATTTATTTACCTTTGTTGGCACTTATTTTGTGAAATTATTATTTAAATGCTCGTCACTTCACTCATGTTTTTAGATACTTTGGTTACTTACTGAGTTGGCTTACTCACGTTACTCCCTGGACCTTGTGTGCAGATTCAGGTACCGGGGAAGAGCGATAGTTGAGCTACCCTATTTGGAGCATTGTTTGGAGATTGTGAGGCAGTTGCTCGGTGTCCGCAGCCTATTCTTTCTCCTTCCTACTCTGTCATTTTACTTTACTTCCCAGACTTGTTGTAGTAGATGATTTGTATTAGACTGTATCACCTCTTAGATGCTCATGACGGTTGACTCCAGATGTTGGGGTTGTGTTTAGATGTTCTAATCATTTTTATTGTTTTGAAATGCTTAAGAAACAGAATTATCAAGAAAGAATTCGGATATTTGATGTCTTAAATGGAAAATCATGATGTTAATTTCAGTGAATTGGCTAGCCTAGTATCACGATAGGCGCCATCACGGCCAGTTTAGGTTTGGGGTCGTGACAAGTTGGTATCATAACTCTAGGTTACATAGGACTCAATAGTCATGAGCAGGTTTTGTAGAGTCTTGTGGATCGGTACGGAGACATCTGTACTTATCTTTGAGAGGCTGCAGAACTCTTAGGAAAATCTCACATTCTTGAATTCTTGTCGTGCGAATCCATTTTATTCAGCCAAGAGCGTAACTCTTGAATTCCTTCCATATATTCGAACGCGCACGAGATCACTTGGTATCAGCTGTGCATCGACGGCTTGTGACTTTCATGGATGAGATGTGATTTTGGAATGTTGGTAATAGGGCCAGTCTGGAGGACTTGAGGCCGGATTCATTCTGTGGCTTGAGTGCTAAGATTTCGATTGTGCGTGTCGTGCATTTGGGGACTTATATGTTCGTTGGTGTCCTTATTGATGGGACTTTGTGACTGGATGTCTATGTGGTGAGTATGATTTGAGGGTGAGATGTGTTCATATTGTTTGATTGTGACAAAAAAAAGGATGGGCTGGATATGTAGCAAGATTTATTGAGTGTTTGACTTCTGTCTGGAGTTGGCCCATGGCCTCGAGTCGTGAGTATATGGGAAGACCTCTTATGTTGTTCAGTTGTGGAGTGAAGCGGATCCTTCTGTTGTGTTACGAGTTCCTGGTGATGTCTTTTGGGTTGATAATTGCCCCAGTAGCGTTCATGTATTTGATTAACAATGTATTCCAGCCGTATTAGCACTCCTTTGTTACTGTATTCATTGATGGAGTCTTGGCGTATACGCGTAGCCAGGGGTAGCATACTCAGTATTTGGGGAGGGCATTATAAGGATTCAGGGGATAAAAGATCTATGCAAAGTTCTCTAAGTGTGAATTTTGGCTCAATTCAGTAGCATTCTTGGGACACGTGGTGTCCAGTGAGGGTATCCATGTGGTCAGGCGAGTGTGGGTAGAGCTTCCAGAAACTCAAGATTCCTTTGACCTCAGCTCTAGTGTTAGTTCTACCATCAGCTTCAGGTTCTTATACCACATATCTCGATGCCTCGAGGTTAGGCATTGGTTGTGTTTTAATGCAGAAAGGTGTAGTGACTGCATAATAGCTATGATCTTCGAAAGTATATAGAGAGATATCAGTTTGAGGCTAAGCACGCAGGGGTACCTCCTGCGGGTTGTCCTGGGGTGTGTGATCCTTATGTTGTTCTGTAGTAAGTTCTCTTCTACCAGTAAATGATATATGTTGTAATTTGAGTTTAGATCGCTTGTGGAAGTTGGCATGACTATGACAATGGTGAAGGCGAGATTTGCAGATGACTTGATATGTTAGACGGGTTGTGTTATTATGGGCATTGTGAGTTATTATTTGTCTTGATCGTTGGCTTTGAGCCAAGTGGGGGAGTCTATTAATGATAAGTTGATGGCACAATTATGTGTTGCATTGGTTTCAGTTTGAGGTATATTGGTGGATCGGTTATGACGTGCAGAGGTGGAGTCTGGGAATGACTCGAGTAATGGAAATTCTTCGATACAGGTTGTAATTTACTCTATGGGTAGGTGAGTTATATTGAATAATTGAGTTGTAATTGTAAAAGGTGTAGTGGGTGCAGTGTATGAATTTGCTTGTTGCTTCAAGTGTGTGGATTACTTTCCTAGTATGTTAGTGTGTAAACGGGTGAGGTCGATTCTATCTAATTGGTTAGTGTAATTGAGATTTACGTTGGAAGGTGTCAGGACTTGTGGCATTTCTACCTTATCATGGATTCTGCATATCAGTATCAAGAAGGTGAATGTAATGACTTTAAATTTGCAGGAAGTCTCGTAAGGTTAAGTATTTCTAATGTGGTGCTTTTGGGGATATTTGAGAGAGTATTCGGCGGCTTATGAGCCTTAGACGGCATGGTTTTATGCTTAGGTCACATGTGGTGAGTCTGGCTTGAGAATTTCAGTATTATGGTAAGAAGAAGTATCAATTTTAAGGTAGGTCAGAATGAACCTTGATAAATAGGACAGCTTGGTAGTAGGTCAGATCGGCATGATAAGGGATATGATTAGTTCTTTGGGTGCTTATGAGGTAATGAGTTTTTACAGATGTTTCATAGCAATGCTCTTGAGTTTTGGTAATCTGGGTAGCTTGGTTGAGTTAGAAGGATTCAGTCCTGACGGTTTGATGTTTTACAAATGGGATTCGGATAGTTCCTGATGGTTTCTACCACGGTTAGAGGTGCATATTTCCTATTGGCGTGAGGTGCAGGTGATGTATAGTGATTTTGCTTCTAAATGGGACCAAATGGAAAGTTCTTGGCTAGTTGGGTACGTAGTTACTTGTGGATCGGAAGGGATCATGAAGTTCTCATATTCACCATACGATGGCATGGCGTATGCGGTATGTTGTGTAGAGTTGAGATTTGCATATGTGAGGTCACTGTTCAGTTATGGAAGGGAGGTCAAAATTCTTAGGCAGCATTGGCAGTTTGAGATGACTAGGTAGATGATATCACTATTGGGTGGCTTGATCAAGGTATACATTTCAGAAAAGGCAATGTGTGGAGTTAAGGGTGCTTCATTGGTATTGCGACGCTCTCTTGTTGGATCGACTACTGATATTCAAGGTTGCTTGGTAACACGGAAGAATTATAGGGGTATCCCACGTGGGATGGCTGAGTATTGGGGAAGTATTAGACATTTAGGCGACGGAGTTATTGGATATAGTGAATTGTGCGCTCGGAGGGCTTTGAGTCTGGGGACTCGAATGAGAAGATGATTTCATAGTTGAGGGCTGTAGAGACGTAGCCAAGGTTAGCCAGGGGTTAGTGTGTTGTGATTCAATCATTATGGACCTTTGAAGGGTCATTTCTCTATTGTGTATGACCAGAGTTGATTTAGGGTTCAGTGGTAGGCCCCGTATGGGTGTGTGTTCGGCACCGGGTCGGAATTGTTGACTCCAAATTGCTATTGTTAAGGAATGTACCATTCGAGTGTGATTGAGTTTATTCAGGTTCTGGAGTGATCTATGAGTTACCCTTCGGTGTTGCGAGGAGTGGTGATTATTGGTTATATGCATTTATGGTACGAATTTATTTGGGCTTTATAGAGAGATTTGAGTAAGATAGGAAATTGAGTATTGCAAGGTTGAGACGTATTGGTTATGTTCTTTCTAATCCGTGTGGCATGGTATCGTCCGGTTTCCCCATGGTTATGGCAACGCACTTTGAGTACTTGATGTCGAATTGTGCATGGTTATTGATTTTGAGCAAGGTAACTCGAAGTACTTCATATGGACCAGCGTGTGGATGGGATCAGGCATTGTAGCGGAGTTATGTGGGGGTATGATCATTGGTGTCAGATTCATGTGTTTTGACTTTTCGTTGAATGTCAGGCTCGTAGCATGGTGTTGTGACGGTAATTGTTAATGGCGGGATGGTCCTCTCGTGTGAATCTTTTGAGTGCACGAGTTGCACAGGTTATGGCTTCAAATTGTATCGATGTGTCATGTCATCAGATGGTCGTGTTGGATGAGAAGAGGTCATTGGACCTGTGAGCATGTGATTTTTACTCGCCGTATCGTCCTATAAAAATCCCAATAAACCAATTGATATTATGAATTTTGTTGATTTTTCAGTAATTAATTGTGAATTATTTGCATATCCATAATTCATCTTTCAAAATTATTAAAAATTTTGCATTAATATTATCAAGGAATTATGAAGTTATTATTTATAATTAATTAAATAATAGACGAATGACGAGTATTTAACGTAATGTAGTTTTTAATAACTAATTACTATAAAAATTAATCATTTTTATTCGGTAAATCATAGATTTAATTAAGAATATATAATTGGTTGTTTTATTCTTAATTAATATGTAAAATAGATGAAAAATAAGGTTTAAAATTAATTGCTCACATTTGTTGGATTAAATTAGATTTGGACTTATTTAGGTTATTTAGTTAATTAATTGAGAAAA
>ML385331.1:86552-186215 GCA_005239525.1 Nicotiana knightiana | reverse complement strand
TTAAAAGCTTCAACTAGTTGACTCGTTTGAGCCTCCAAGTTGCGAATAGTTTCATCTTGCCTTTGTACCCGCAGTTGTATCTCCTCATGTTGTTCCAAAAGGCACTTCATCATATCCTCGATCCTTTTCAGGTCATCATCACTGGGTTCTTTGTTTCTATTAACTTCACAAGAAAAAAGAAGAACCATCAAAGTAAGGGGTTGGGGGAAGATAATAAATATAAGCACAACCATCAACGTGACCATCTTGACCACCACACATATCACACAGATTCCACACATAAGATTGAGTTGGTGCACATAACTCGCTCTCGGGAATATTTTGATAATTTTGCCCTGGGTGGCTTCCACCATAATATGCATAACGAGGATCAAAAATAGAATTACCAACATCCAAACTCTCATAATTCCATGATGACATGTTTTTTTTAATTAACAAATACAACTAAAATAAAGAAAATAAAAATTAAATACTAAACAAAATCAAACTTGAAACCTAGTAATATGTACAATTACAGCTACACTTGATAATACCGTTAACTCCCCGGCAACGACGCCAAAATTTGATCACGCTCAACTATGTCTAATAAAAGACTAATCGGGCGTTGCAAATATAATCCGGAGTATTATGCCCAGAGTCGATCCCACATGGAGTTAACGTATCAAGCAAGCCGTTAGAATACGCAACTTTTACTTAATCAATTCTCTCAAGACTTTTGAATATAAATTGGTGGTGTTTTACTATTTCTATTAAAAAAATCAATAAACTAACAATTAACTAACAATATGGTGTAAACAATTATAATAAAAGTCTAAGGTTATGGTTTCCCCCATCGGTGAACTTCCTTCTCGGATATTTCTTATAGTTTGATTAGTTGTCTCTATCAATCATGAACACTCTATCTATCATAAATCTCTCTCAAGTAATTATGATAATTTACTAGACGCACTCTCTCAAGTTACGCTAGCTAGATTGCATTACAGTTCACTTTAGATTGCACCCGAAGTATCGGTATTTCTGATCCAACTTCTAAACCCTCGGTTATGACTTTCGTCTATACTCTGGGAGTGGTGTTGTTCAAACAACTACCTAAATATGCACACTCTCTCAAGTAGATACATAATAAATAGGAACAACTAATTGAGGGCCCTTCAATCAACTACAACAAGAACGTAGTTGAACAAATAGAGTTTAATAAACCAATCAAAGTTATATTAATATCACAATAAGTTCATCCCTCAATGGGTTCCACCAAAACCCTAGATTAAGAAATTAGCTATTCATGCTCATAAGAATCAAACCCAAAATAAGTTGCATAATTAAACTACAAAGTAATGAATAAAAGCTGTAAAAATCAATGTTTTGCTTCTCTGAGTAGTATTCCACATGCGTCTCTTGTCTCTAATGGAATCTCCCCTTCAAGTTGTATTTTTGGGTCTATTTATATGTTTGGGATAAACCCTAAACGTGTAGGAGACTTCTATTCAAGCCGGGAAACACTTAAAATCTTCAAAACTCGGATTGGACCAGACCAGGGATCTGGCTTTATGGCCCAAACGCCTAGATAAAGCCAGGCCAGGCATGGCCTTAAGGCTCAAACGCCTGGATATAGCAAAAACGCCCGGCTATAGCCCGGTGCACTCCTCTTCGCCTCTTGAACGTATTTTCGACGTTTATGCATCATTTAGCTCGGTTTCCATCTCCAATTCACCTACACATGAAATAGACTCCATTAGGCACATACGAAGTGTATTTTTATCATTAACGCACATAAAATGTAAGGCACATAACGTGTTAAACCATGAATTCTAACCACACATCACTTACCATTATTCTGAGTTAGCTGGCTGCAAGCTAAGGCTAACCATTGTGCTCTCCTGTCCCTTCACTTTTGTGTCCCTTCACTTTTGTGTTTGCTTTCTTCTTTACTGGTATGTTTTGATTTCAATTCAAGTCCCAAACCAATATGCTTCTTTTACTGCTTCAGTTTATCATGTTTCTAATATGTTTCTATCTGTGGTTTTGTTGTTCAACCTGTAACTAATATGTCTACTTTATTGCTTTATCAACATGCTTCTGAATATGTCCAACCCCTTAGGATCAACCTGCTTATGAACCCCCTTTGTGGTATACCCCAATGTGACTCTGCCTTACTTATGTTTTCCCTGATTTCTATCATGAACCTTTTTGTGCAAAGCAATTAGCTATCCTAAGTTGTCTAATTCTGTGTTGGTTATGAGATTCATGATATGCTGATTCCTTAAACCCCTATAAGAATTTTCATGCTCCTGTAACTATGTGTGCACTACATGTGCTCTATGTGTCCCCAATCCCCATCACCCCTGTGTGTAGGTTTGTTCTTCCTGTTTTGGTTCTGTGTTCTTTAAGTATTGCTGAGTTTGGTTTTGGCTCTATGTTTGATCTGCTGTTGTTTAATTATATAAAACTCTCTTTTCAAAAGTTGTTTTGCTGAATGACTCCCTCGTTTATTTCACAAAACTGTTTCAAGCAAGTCTCTTATAACATTGTTTTCTTACTAAAACCTTTTCAAAACTATATCAAGCACTCTTACTCTACTCTTAGGTCCTTAAGTTCTGCCCCTCTAATGTGTGGCTGCTTAGGGATACCTATGAGATCCCTCTGAACTTTGATGCATTAGGGTTGGCACTTTCACACTGCACTTACTCAATTATGGTTGTGAAATCTGGGTGTGAGCACTGCCCGGGATCCCTTGAGGTCCTTAGGGAACTCTGACACACCCGGATATGAGAAAGGCTATGAAACATTTGGGCATTTGAGGTTCTGAGAATCTGGGCCTGTTTTCCAGGCTAGTGTAACTTCTTATTTTTCTTTATCTACTTATGTAATTAATTCACATTGGTTTGTAATAATTGCTGTAAACGAATATTGGGGATTGGTAGTGAAAAGAGGAGGGTAGCCATGTCTGTTGTCGACATCAATGGGGTAGAAACCATGCCTTAGGATTACATTTCTATGTGCGCATTAGAATCCATGTTTAGGACCAATAAATTCTAAGCATGTCACGCATTAGATATCATGTTCTTAGGTTTACTGTTTCAGCATCTCATTTGACATTATTTTTATCACTTAGAAATGCTGCTTCTAGGCTAAATAACAACATTAACATGAAAACTGTTGCTACTGCATATTCTGAAATCATGCTGCAACTTTCTATGCATCTAGAAATCATGCTTTTTTTAAAGGAATTTTTGCATATAAATCATTCTGCATCTT
This sequence comes from Nicotiana knightiana, assembly GCA_005239525.1. NCBI lineage: Eukaryota > Viridiplantae > Streptophyta > Magnoliopsida > Solanales > Solanaceae > Nicotiana > Nicotiana knightiana. The sequence goes on along the minus strand of ML385331.1, from coordinate 182,960 downwards.
ATAATGTTCACACTAGATACCCTGTTTTAGGATCTCACTAAGTCACACCTAGTTAAACTGTTAACGCATGAAAAAGGATACAAAACATGTCTCACCATGTTTTAAACAAATTGGTAATAACCCTTTATTTTGTAACACTTAGAACAACATGATTTAGGTAAAATAACTTCTAAACTATTTCAATAATTCTGGTAACTATTGTGCACTCCTCCATGCCTAGGCAAGCCTTAGGTAACCAACCTTTTTAAAACTGGAAAACTGTTTCTTTTTTTTGTGTTTACTACTTAATGCTTAACATGCTTAAAATCAGTAGGCAACTGACTAGGGCCCCTGCTTCTGAATTTTTTACAAAATAAAATCTGCATATCTCTTGTATTCTGATACTCACCTAGACATCATGTTTAGGATCCTGCTTAATAATACTGTCCTTATTTGTGTTTGAGACGTGCTGTTTACATGTAATATTTGTGGAGGTAAACCTGAGCCTCTTAATTGCTTCTTTCCTGTTTTATCTGCTAATGTCCTATTTGTTCTTGCCTGTCGCCTTAGTATTTTCTCCTTTTAACCTTACGGGTCTGTCTAGAACTTCATATAGGTAGAGGTTCTAATCTCCTCCAGGACCATTAAGAAGGGACGGGAAATAGCACGCATAGAGGTCGTTAAATAAACTCGCTTAATAACTACTAAGGGGTGGGGAAGGGTAGACATGGATATGATAGTCGGTACGCTAATGCCACGTGTAGGCCCTCTTATGAGGAGTGATTACCGGGCATTGTACTGATGTGATCATATAGGATAAACAACCTAGGAACCCCTATCCCTTACATATGTGTGTTTAGATCATAGCTCTTTCAAAACCTTATATGTGTTCCTAGACTCTAAATCTTTTAAACTTTAGCACATATGTGTGCTTAGACTGCGAATCTTCTCAAAAACCTTTATTTATTTACCTATGTGTTTTTATTGCTTATGTGCTACCTGTTTTAAAATTCACAAAGCTTGTTTGGGCGGGAACCACAGTTGTGGACTTTGAGGGGTGTCTAACACCTTCCCCTTGAAGTAATTTCAAGCCCTTACCCTATCTACGATTATCCAATATGTGTTGGTAAATGAACCTTAGTAGGTTCCCTAACTCACCTTAATTCGTTAGGTGGCGACTCTTCAATTCCTTACCCCTTTCCTAAAAAGAAACGAGTTATGCCAATATTGTCGAATACCCTGACCGATCCGAATGGAGAGGGAGTAGAGAGGGGGGCTCAACAACATGGTGACTCTACTGGGGATATATATCTAGGCTTTTACCATTTCAAACTGCTTTGTGAACTTGTCTTTACTTTGTTAATACTTGCGACCTTTCCCTTTCCCCCTTTATGTGCAATTAATTGTTTATCTCTTTCGAGTATTTATTCTTTTCAAAATCAAAACTAACATATTTCTTTTTGTTTTTCTTTGTAACTACTTTTCAATCATAACTGTTGTATTTACCGCTTTCATAACGTGCAAATACATGACAACATGCTTTTATTGCTCATTTATTGTTGCATAATCATGCTCAACATCATATTCCACTCGTGCCTATACAAATCCTATAGAAACGCTTGATGAGTGGTTGCGCTCTTCCATTTTATATCACCCCTAAATTCGGAAAGGCTTATTTGCGGTAAAACTAATCGATCAGCGGTGCAGTCAATGGTTCCGTGCCTTTCTCCCTCAAGTTGTCCGCTTGAGGGAACCAGTCTAAAACCCCATAGAAACCTTACTATGTTATATTGTACATGCATCATGGTCAAACCTAGCCAGGTTAATGTGTCATTCGCACAATAACCCTTTAAGACAGCCTTATCCAAAAGTCCACCGGGGTTTTCATAATCCTAATGGACGCAATCACGTTTTGTGCATTTGTTTGGAGAACTAAATGCCTGTATGCTAATTATAAGTGTATAAATAGTCGAGTCTGGCAGGGGTAAGGGTCTAACCTTATCTATTTTACAGAAAATGAGGCACGAAGTCCCCATGTTCGGCATGGTCCAAAGAATACCACCACTGTTGCTGGATTGGTGGGAAGACCTTTCGCCAAGTGACAAAGACCATGTGAAGAGGGTCTTCAGAAACTTACCCTCTTTACTGAATATACAACCGAACAATATGTTGATTGAAGTAGCCACTATGTTTAGGGACAGAGAAAGGTCTGTGTTTCGTTTTGGCAACATAGAAATGACCCCCCTCTTGGAGGAGATAGGGGGCTTCGCGGGATTACCTTGGGACAGTCCAGGTTTGTTGGTGCCAGAAAACCGTGCCGCTAGGAGGTTCCTTAAAATGATGGGTTTGAAAAAGAACGATGATTTAGAGTTCCTAACAGAGTCCTACATACCTTTTGACTATCTCTACGAATGATACGGCCATAGCAAATCCTATCGTATCTTCCACGACGAATTCTCTATTACTTCCTTGGGTCATATTCACCGCACGGTTTTTGTGTTCGTTGTTTGCTTCCTGGGTATGATAGTATTTCCAAGCAAAAAAGATAGGATTCACACTAGACTGGCTATGGTAGCCAAAACCTTAATGGAGGGGATCGAAGGGCAAACATATACCATTATCCCTATGATCATAGCATACATATACCGAGCCTTGGACCGCTGCCAGAAGGGGTTCAAACACTTTGAGGGTTGCAATCTGCTACTATAGGTTTGGTTATTGGAGCATCTCTAAAGGGGTCAATATCGTCAAGAGTTTCAACGAAGGGCGTGGAATGACCATATAACCTTCCATCACCCTAAGAGAATGACCTACATCCCAGACAGGTTTGATCAACTGGAAAATGCTACAGAATGGGCGCAGTTTTTTGACAATTTGACCGAGAACCAGGTTCAATAGATGTTTGAATGGTTCCCTACCAGTGAGTTCATCATCAGATCGAGGGGCGCTCCGCACCTGATGTTGATCGGTTTAAAGGGCATATACCCTTATGTTCCCATCAGGGTTATGAGACAGGCAGGCAGGAAGCAAGTTATACTGCGAGTCTCTATAATGAGCCATTAAAGGGCAGATTTTCAGGACGATGACATCCCGTACAAATATGAAGATCGGCATATGTGGAATCTAAAGGTTATAATAGAAAAGGACACCATCGAGCCCGACAGATACCACGCATGGCATATACGCTTTTACCTATCATGGTTGGAAGACACCATAGCAGGGATAGTTGAGCTGGGAATCGGCAGAAATAGGGTCATAGACGAAGAGGATGAGGCTCAAGTGAAATACAATAAAATGCGCAAAAGGGTTCGTGAGTCCGAGGCCGAGCATCTGGAGCAACACAAGACTGACATGGAACTGATCAATGAGTGGAAGGAAAAGGCTATCAAATCTAATGAAAGATTGGAATATTTGGAGCAGGGTCTGATGGAGGTAGAGGCGAAGACGAGGAAAAGGGTCGCCGACTGCCAGAATGCTGAGGGAAACGAAGGAGCGCATCTAGAAAGGGTATACCTGCTGTTGGGCATGCATGACCTGGGGAACCTGATTGATAGAGCCGGAGATCGAGCCTGAGGAAGGTCCTTTTGGGACCAAGTAGTCTAGGTTTCTTTTTCATTGCTTTTTTTTTCAAATGTAATAAGGTCGAGTACCATTAGTGACCTTATTTCCTGCTTATTATTTTAGTGTCATTTTGGATTCGTCTATTTTACACTAATGAAATTAGGCATTTTGGTATCTAAGTTCTCCAAATCAACTTGTCGCTAGGCCTACCTCGGGCACAACGAGGCTCCCCAAAAGTAGGACACACTTTTATATTCCTGCTATGTGTCTTTAAATACTGCAATATTTTCTCATGATCCTCACTAACTTGGATACCTTTTAATTTTGTTTTTGTTTCTTTATTTTGATTACCCCCCCCCCCCTAAAGGTTGGTTCGTGCATTCTGGCATCATTATCATATCACACAAGATCCAGGGGCCCTCCACCTCCTCTTTCTCCTAGTCCACCTAAAAGCAAAGGCAAAGGAAAAATGGAAGGTTTGGGCAACATCAGACAAGAAAATAAAACACCAGTGGAACGAACAGAAGCTCTTGACAATCAAGGTACTCAAGTTCAGAATGATGCTATGTCACAACTCGAGCAAAGGTTGTTGAAACTTCAAGGGGAGCTTGAGCATGTCCGGAACTTGGCGAATTTATCCTTCTCACTCAGTGTCCTAGATGTCACTCAAAATCCCATACCCCCTCAGAACACCCCAAACAAACAGAACCCTCCCACAACTCACCACCGTACAACTCCACCGAAAAATCAACTCATCCCACCACAGCACCAGCATAACACTTGCCACACTCCGAGAAACACCCCACTAATCATCCCTAAACCATAGAACTCCACAAGTGGCTACCTCTATGTTCAAACACCAGGTCATCAGAACAACCCCATATACGTGGAGACTCTACCTCACTCCACCCAACATATTGCTTACACACCTGAATCCAGTGAGAAGGATATGCTCATTAAGAATTTGGCCGAGGAACTCAAGAAGCTGACTAGTCGAGTTCAGAGCGTTGAAGGAAGCAAGGGAGTCGAAGGATTGAACTATGAAGATCTCTGCATACAACCCGATGTTGAACTACCGGAGGGTTAAAAACCTCCTAAGTTTGAAATGTTCGATGGTACAGGTGATCCTATGGTCCATCTGAGGACCTATTGTTATAAATTGGTTGGAGTAGGAAGAGACGAGAAGATTCGCATGAAATTGTTCATGAGGAGCCTCACAGGAGATGCTTTATCTTGGTACATCAGCCAAAACCCTAAGAAGTGGTCCGACTGGGTAAGTATGGCATCAGACTTCATGAACCGGTTCAGGTTCAATATGGAGAATGCACCTGACGTGTCCTACATCCAGAACCTTAAAAAGAAGCCCACCGAAACTTTTTGCGAGTATGCCGCTCGCTAGAGATCTGAAGCAGCCAAGGTCAGGCCTACCCTAGAGGAAGAACAAATGAACAAATTCTTCATCCGAGCACAAGACCCGCAATATTATGAGAGGCTAATGGTGATTGAAAACTATAAATTCTCTAACATCATCAATCTGGGTGAGAGAATTGAAAAAGGTATCAAGAGTGGAATGGTCACTAACTTTGAGGCACTACAGGCCACCAACAAAGCCTTGCAGTCTGGTGGTATATCCAAGAAGAAAGATACAGGAACGGTAATGGTTGCACATGGACCCAAATCCCCGTTGGTATACCGAACTTCCCCACTCACCTATCAAGCACCCTCGCCCACCTATCAGTCAGCACCTCCACCAACATATCAACCATCTCCACCGTTTACATATCACCCTACTTCCCCCAGAAATTCCCAACCAGCTCCTGTTTATCATACCTACGACTCTCATCTATCTCACTTCCAATCACCCCCTACTCGCCAAAATTTCCCGAGACCTCAACCCAACTTTGACCGCAGACCTCCTAAACTATACACTACCATTGCTGAACCTATCGACCAGATGTATGAAATATTAAAAGCTGCCGGTTATGTCACTCCTATCCCTGATATAACCCCTGAAAATCCATCCCAATGGGTCAATCCAAATAAGACATGTGCATACTATTCTGGCATGAAGGGGCACACAATTGATGAATGTCGCTCATTGAAAGATAAGATCTAGTCTATGATTGATAACAAGGTCATCCAAGCAAAGAAGGCGGCTCCCAATGTTCGCAACAATCCACATCCAGACCATAAGGGTATCAACATGATAGAGATAGAAGAAGGTTGAGATCCAGAGGGGTCGATCGGGTTAATCATAGAAGGTGATGACCCAAAGAAGCCAGTAGTCACTCTTAATCCCATCATAGTCCAGATTCAGCCATACAGAGACGTCAAGGTAACTGCGTCAATCCCATTCAAGTTTGAAACAACACCACCTGCAGACACGTGTTTGCCGTTCGAGGTTGAAGTTATGCCACCTGCTAAGGCACCCATCCCATTTGAAGTGAAAGTAGCTGCACCAGTCACAGTGTCAACCGCGCCATCTTTCAATGATAAGGATGTACCTTGGGATTACACGGCTGCAACAAGAAGGAAAGGTAAAGTCAAGATAGAAGAAGCTGGTTCTGCACAGGGGATGACAATGACTAGCAGGGTCTATACACCTGAACATTTGGCAGAGTCTAGCAAGAATGCTTCCAACAGGCCACCCGTCATTGAGACAGGCCCAAATGATCTTTGGAGGAAGGTGCAGGCCAGGGAATACTCAGTCATCGATCAACTGAACAAAACTCCATCCCAGATATCCATTCTGTCATTGCTGCAAAATTCAGAGATACACAAGAATGCTTTGATGAAAGTGCTGAACGAAGCATATGTGCCAAATAACATAACTAGTGTAAAAATGGCCAATATGGTAGGTCAAGTACTGGAGAGTCATAAGATCACTTTCCACGAGGATGAGTTGCCGCCTGAAGGGATAAGTCATAACAAAGCACTGCACATCACTGTGCAATGTGAGGACTACTTCATCACCAAGATTCTGATCGACGGGGGATCCAGCCTCAACATCTGTTCGTTGACAAGACTCAAGAAATTGGGCAAGGGGTTGTACGAGATCAAAGAAGGATCTATGAATATAAAGGCTTTCGACGGTTCTTAGAGGTCTACCATTGGTGAAATCAGTCTTTGCCTGCAGATGGGACCTACATAGTTCGACGTTGAATTTCAGGGGATAGACATATCGGCATCTTACAACCTATTATTGGGACGTCCGTGGATACATGCTGCTGGGGCTGTGGCATCAACATTGCATCAATCAGTAAAATTTGAATGGAACCACCAGGAGGTGATCATTTATGCAGACGGAAGCAATCCCATCTATAGTCGACATACCATCCCGGTGATTGAATGTAGAAGAAGGCTAGGTGGAGAAACCTACCACCACATTGAACGGATCAATGCAGTAGACAAAGATAAATGGTGGGACAGTAAGATTGAGATCATACTGAACTGGAGTGGATACGAACCTGGCAGAGGACTCAGTAAGAATCTTCAGGGGATTTCCAAACCAATACAGCTGAAGCACCATGGTACCACTTTTGGGCTGGGATACAAATACACATGGAAATAATACGAGAACTGGTCGCCACCATGGCACAGCCCATACTATCCATTGGAAAGGACGATACCACATCTGGAGAAGACCTTCTAACAGGCCGACGTAATATGGGGGTCAGAGGAAGAAGAAGCATTGGCGGCCTTCAAAAAACTATTCTTGGAAGATGGTGACATGTATTGTTGTGTTATTGTTGAGGAGGAGGAGGAGGAGGAGGAGGAAGGCCCTACCGTCCAAGCTGTGAGTAAGGGATCATTCCTCAAGAATTGGACTGTTAGACCATCCAGGGCCCGATGAGTCCTGGGGTAGCAAGGCTGAACAAGCATTGTTTATTTTATTTTTGCTAATAATTTCCTTTTCGCCTTTTCCATTTTTGCATTTTCCAATAAAATCTCCAATGTTAAAAAACACTCAAAAATCACTTTTACGTTTCAACGAATCTGTATGTTATTTATCTATGTCAATACCACACAAGAGGGGGGGGGGGATTTGTGTGGTGCCCCATTTTTGCGTGCAGTAGTTATAGCAGGACCAGGTTCTTCTATGTGTTCCAACTCCTACAGTTTGCGGAATAATAATTGCATAAAATAAAGGAACACAACAATTTTACGTGGAAAACACCTGGCTCAAAAGGTGAAAAAACCACGACCTACTTCCCAGTAGGATTTTCCCAAACTCTTCACTAAATCAATGAGCCAAACAACATTTACAAATTAAACTCTTTTGTAAACCTAAGGATTAACTCTAACCCTTTGTGGCAAACTAGCCTCTAGCTATTTGTGACAACCTTCAAGTTAACTCTAACTTGAATACTCAGTACCTATTACAAATGCTTCTAGATAAAGCTGAAAGATACACTTTGTAATCACCTACTATAAATAAACTAGACTAAAAGACAACAAATGGAACTGGTTCTTCTAGCTGGTTCAAGTAGCTCCAGATTCGCACTCTCCAATTTGGCTCGAACTGCTTGCAAAAAATCTTCACGAATTTTGCTCTCAATTCTTGATAAATTTCTGTTTTGTGCGTCTCTTTACAATAAGAAAATTCTGCAATATATAGGAGTTAGATGATAAGGAATTAACTAGAATCCTAATATAACTCTTCCTTGGTGGAAGAGTTCTAGTCAAACTCAACTCCTCAAATCCTTCTTTATCTTAGATTCTGTTCTTATTGAGTAAGGAGTCCTTCTCCTTATCATTTTGCAATCTTTTCGATAAGAAGATATCTCTTATTTCTCAGATTTCGTTTATCTCCTGCATGTGCACCCCACGGGACTTTAACTCTACATGTGTCTATGTCTCCAGTGATGGACCTGGTTCATCTTTGAGTTCCTTTGTCAATCTTCAAAACTATTCTCTTTATTAGGCCAACAAATTCCCCCTTTTTGATGATGACAAACTCTGTGCTTAGGTTATAAATATCACATATTCAAAGCACACTATCTTCCCCCTTTTGTCATCATCGAAAAGTTGCAAAAAGATTGTGTGAATCCCAGATTTTTAACACTTACTCATGGCCACTTAGGCAATTGCATATGCAATCATGGATTAATCATTAATAATCAACTAAGAATTCAAGCTATCAAAGAAATATAGACAATGAATAAGAACAAAAGCAGCAAACATCATTGATAGAGAGAATATGATTCTGTCACAATCCACAGAATGAAATAGAAACAGTTAAAACATGAGCAACAAACAAAAAAATTCCGAATCTGAGTCACTGAAAGTTCTAGGCAGGGCTAAGAAATTAAGGCTTGGAAGAACTGCAGACCTGGTTTGTTTAGCCAAGGTAGATGGTTCAGCAGACTTAAACATATGAAGACTTCTTTGAGGAAGTCTTGGCTTTCTTGGGCTTAGGGGTCTGAACCTCTACCTCTGCCACTTGTTCACTTTGATGGAATAGGTCCATCTCATCCACTTCAACAGCCTCAATAGGCTCAACAACCTTTTCTTTCCCTTTTTTTCACTCTTTTCTTCTTACTCTCCTATAAAGCTCTCTCAACTCGTTCTCACTTTGCTTTAACTTGCTCCTTGTAGTTCTTCTTCTTGGAAGAGAAATATCAGAAGTCTCAGAAGAAGCAACTTTACTTTTCTTGTTGACTCTTGTTGTGCCAGGGGTTGTAGCCTTAGGAGTTCGTTTCTTCTTAGGTTTATAACTGTTACCTGTATTTTTCAGCAGATCCGCCAGTGTTTCTTCAACAGATGAACCGGGTTCATCTACTTGCTTTCCAAGATTTACTAGTCCTTCAGCGGCTTCTCCTGATCCACTTCCCCCTGTGTTCTTGCTACTTTCTTCCTCCTTCTCTGGCTCAGCTCCACAAATAGCCATTCTAACAGATTCAGAGGTGGGTGAAGAATCAACCACTTCTTTCCCTTTTCCTCCTCTCATTACTCCGTACTCCCTCACTCTTCTTTTCTTTTTCTATTTTATTTTCACCTCTTCTCCTTCTTGTCTCAGGCATTTCCACATCTACCACAGACTCAACCAGTATGAACCTATTTTCTAAGTTTTTAGCGACCTCAAAAATGACCTCAGAAGAAGGTTGTGGTACAAAAGTTACCTGTTCAGAATCGGAACACCCAATTTCTTCCCCCTCAGTCGCCGACTTGAAAAAGTCATCTGAAATTTGGGAATGATTCTGTAAGGGAGGGTATGGCTTGAATGAAATTTTAGTTTTGAATAGACAGTTAAGGCTTCCCTAGAATCTAGGTATTTTAATTTGGTGAGGATTCTTGTTGAAACGGAACTGGTTCAAAGTCAACTGGATATGCTTTTGAGGATTTTGGTCTTGAGTAGGACTCTGCTCATTATTTAAATATTAATATTTCAAATTGTGCAAAGTGTAGAACACATACCTCGCTATTCAGATGAACCAACACTGATGAACCAGGTTCTTCACTAAGAATGCTCTTGATCATGTATTAGTTTGCCAAAATAGAGAAAATTTCATTAGAGATCTGTGAGTCATATTAACACATGGCACATGAGTATACTTTTTACAGTATGAGACTTAGCAAAGATTAATCTAGTTCTTTACACAAACTCTAGATTTTCTAGCCAAAAATATATATTTTTTTCATTTTTCATTTTCTTTCATGTACAATCTGAACTGGTTCATTAGGTGATGTTAATCATCCCCAACTCTACCCTGTTCCTTTCAAAATTCTCTCTACTTAGTGCTTTAGTAAAGATGTCGGCAATTTGTTTATCAGTAGTACAAAATTCAATAGAGATCATTCCCTTCTCATAGTTGTCTCTTAAGAAATGGTGTCTAACATCTATGTGCTTTGTTCTTTTATGATGAACGAGATTCTTCATCATACTAATAGCACTAGTGTTATCACAGAAGATAGGGATGCATCCAACCTATATACCAAAATCCATCAATTGTTGTTTAATCCATAATAACTGAGCACAACATGAGGCTGCAACCACATACTCAGCCTCAGCAGTAGATAGAGCTACTGGATTCTGTTTCTTAGTAGCCCAAGACACAAGACATGAGCCCAAGAAGTGTGCCATACCTGAGGTGCTCTTTCTATCTACCAAAAAGCCTGCATAGTCAGCATCAACATATCCCACAAGATCAAAATTACTACCTTTAGGATACCAAAGACAGAGGTCTGTGGTGCCTTTAAGGTATCTCAAGATTCTCTTCACTGCAGTTAAGTGTGATTACTTTGGATTAGCCTGAAATCTTGCATAAAGCCCTACGCTAAAGACAATGTCAGGTCTACTGGCAGTAAGATACAACAATGAATCAATCATTCCTCTTTACAACTTTTGATCAACAGATGAACCAGGTTCATCTACGTCTAGTTTTGTGGCTGTTGCAATAGGAGTGTCAATTTCCTTTGAGTCTTCCATTTTAAATCTTTTAAGCAATTCTTTCACATATTTTTGCTGATGGATCATAGTTCCATTTGAATTTTGTTTAATTTGTAAGCCTAAAAAGAAGTTAAGCTCACCCATCATGCTCATTTCAAATTCACTCCCCATTAGTTTAGCAAATTCTTTACTTAGCTTTTCAGAAGTTGCCCCAAAGATTATGTCATCTACATATATCTGCACTACCAAGAGATCTTTACCTTTTTCCTTCAAGAATAAGGTGCTATCAATTTTACCTCTCTTGTAGTATGTTCCAGCAGGAATTTTGAAAGCCTTTCATACCATGCCCTTGGAGCTTGCTTGAGTCTATACAGTGCTTTGTCAAGCTTGTACACATGATTAGGATTCTCCTTATTTTCAAACCCCGAAGACTGCTTTACAAACACTTCTTCCTTGAGATAGCCATTCAAGAAGGCACTCTTGACATCCATTTGGTGAAGGGTGAATTCCATGTAAGCAACAAAGGCTATGAGGAGCCTAATTTCTTCCAACCTTGTCACAGGAGCAAAGGTTTCATCATAGTCTATTCCTTCCTCCTAACTGTATCCTTGAACCACCAATCTTGCCTTGTTTCTTGTAACTGTTTCATCTTCATCAAGTTTGTATCTGAATACCCACTTTGTGCCAATCACTGATCTATCAAAGGGTCTAGGTACCAGATGCCAAACTTGACTCCTTTCAAATTGGTTGAGTTCTTCTTGCATTGCATTTACCCAATCTGTATCCTGCAAAGCTTCAACAATATTTTTAGGTTCAATCAAGGATAGAAAAGCATCAAACACACACAAATTTTTCAAAGAGGATCTAGTTCTGATTCCAGATGTTGGATCAGTTATAATGTTCTCCATGGGGTATGAGCTTTGATATCTGTGTGGTTTTACAACCAACTGGGTATTACTAGAAGATCCTACAGTGTCTTGTTGCTGAGGAACAAGATCAGGGACAGGTTCCAATGAGGTTTGGAAATTAGTTTGTTGCTAAGTTCCCCCTGGCATGTTGCCTGGGATGGATGAACTTGTTCCATCACCCGTTCCTTCCTCCAGTGTCGCTCCAGTTTGGTTTGAGTTTCTGAGAAGCCCAATTTCTTCATCTATTTGTTCCTGTCTCTCAGAGAGAATGTTAGTTTCTTAAAAAACAACATGCGCACTCTCTTCAACATACATAGTTCTTTTGTTAGACACTTTATAAGACTTACTATGTGAAGAATATCCCAAGAATACTCCCTCATCACTTCTGGGATCAAACTTACCTAGGGAGTCCTTGCCATTGTTGTGCACAAAGCACTTACAGCCAAAAGCCCTAAGATGGGATATATTGGGCTTTCTCCCTTTAAGTAACTCATAGGGAGTCTTCTCTACAAGTGGTCTAGTCATGCACCTATTTATGATGTAGCATGCAGTGTTTATTGCTTTTGCCCAGAAGCTATGAGGTAGTTTACTAGAAAGAATATGGTTCTACCTATATCTTCAAGGGTTCTGTTCTTTCTTTCAACAACTCTATTTTTTTGTGGAATTCTAAGGGCAGAAAAGTTATGATCTATGCCATGTTCATAACAAAATTCAACAAACTTTGCATTTTCAAATTCAGTGCCATGATCAGACCTTATTGATGCAAGTTGATTTCCTTATTGTTTATGTATTTTTCTAACAAAAGAAGTAAACATGTCAAATGCTTCATCTTTATATGTTAGAAACAATGTCCAGGTAAATCTAGAATAGTCATCAACAAGCACCATTACATATCTCTTACCACCTCTACTTAATGTTCTCATAGGACCACATAGATCCATATGGGCCAGTTCCATCGTCCTGGTGGTACTTACCATTTTCTTGCTTTTGAAAGATGATCTTACCTGCTTCCCCCTTGCACAAGCCTCACAAACTTTTTATTCTTTGAACTTCATGTTAGGGAGACCTATCACTAGGTCCTTGGAGACTAGTTTGTTGAGTTGATTTAGACTTGCATGTCCAAGTCTTTTGTGCCAAAGTAAGGGATCACTGTCCAACACACTCAAACAAGTTAATTCGTTTTCTGATAGTGGGGACATGTCTATGATATAGATATTATTCACTCTTTTTCCCTGCAAAACAATCTTGTCAGTGATAAGATTAATTACAAAATATTTTGTAAAAGTGAATGCAACCAGGTTACCTCTGTCACACAGTTGTGACACACTGATTAGGCTATATTTCAAGCCATCTATCAAGTAAACGTTCTCAATGGAACGTGTGTCATCCTTACCTACCTTACCAGCCCCAATAATTTCACCTTTCTTCCCATTTCCAAAGGAGACATTTCATCCTTTGAGGTTTTCAAGTGAAAGGAACTGTTCCTTATTCCCTGTCATGTGCTTTGAGCAACCACTATCCAAGTACCATATTTGACTGCTACTTTCACTTGAACCTACAAAAGAAAATAATGGGTTAGTCTTAAGAACCCAAACTAGTTTGGGTCCTATTCTATGAGAAAAAGTATGAATTAAGCTTCTTCTGGCCCAATTTGGCAGCCAATTTTTCTTTCGAACAAATCTTTTAATCCTTTGACTGGCCTGCCCTTTGCATTGCATTCAATTTTGTAGTGACCAGTCTTACCACAGTGGGTGCAGATTTTGTTTTCAGGAAGTGTGAGGTACTTACTTTTGGGATCCCATTTAGGTAGTTAACTCCCAAAGCTAAGTCCTCTTCTGTTTCTACTGTGATTTTCTTGAAGCCATGTCAAGGCATCAGAAGATTTATTCCATTTGCATGTTCGATCCAGTTCATGTTTGACCTTTCCAAGTTCCTCTTTTAGCACTCTTATCTGTTCATCTTTATTATACAACTCATCCTTTATTCTTCCTACATTTTCTTCTAACATGAGTTGAGAGTTTTCAACTGTCTTCTTGCTAGTTCCTAGTTTCAGTTTTAAATTTTCAGATTTTAACTCTAGGACCTTAGTTTCAAGTGGATGAACCTGGTTCTTCAAGGCAATGTTTTCATTTATAGATTCACTTACTCTGAGCTACATGTTCTTACACTTTGTTTTTAACATTACACACTCCTTAGACAACTGTTCTTTTTCTTTATTTATTTCTTCAGAATCATCAATGAAGTCAAGTAATAATTCAGAGAGTTTTTCTTTGGATAAGAACTTAATCTTGTTTTTGAGATGAGATATACTTACCTCTGATTCCTCATCTGATTCACCAATTGCCATGAGTGCTTTCTCATCTCCATATTCATCATCTGATTCTTCATCTGAACTTTCTACCCAAGTAACAACCATAGCTTTTGTTGATGTTGTGTTTTTCTTGGGATGAACCAGTACCTTCTTCCGGTTCCTTCGTTCAGATCTTTTCCTTTTCCATTCAACTTCCCACTGAGGACAGTTCTTGATGTGATGATCAGTTTTTCCACATTTGTAGTATCCCACGTTAGTGGGTTTTTCTAGTGCCTTTGCCTTGTTGTAGTTTCCACCTCTTGAGATGCCCTTTTTCCTGATGAGATAGTTTCTGAATTCCTTGGTGATTATAGCCATTTCATCTTCCTCCAAATCTGTTCCCTCAGTGATTCTCAGTGCCAGAATTTTTTCCTTCTTGGGAGCATCCATCTTCATTGTCTGCCTTCTAAGTTCATAGGCAGTGAGATTTTCAATTAGCTCATCCAATCTGAGGGTTGTCATGTTCTTGGATTCCTGAATAGCAGTGATCTTACTCTCCCAAGAGATTGGCAGAACCCTTGTCAAAATCTTTTCAACCTTGTCTTCTTCAAGGATAGTCCTTCCAAGAGATTTTAGTTCATTTGTCAGAGTAGTGAACCTAGTGTACATCTCTTGGATGGTCTCTCCTTCCTTCATAGTGAAATTCTCATATTGAGAATATAGTAATGTACCTCTGAATCTTTTCACTTCTGCAGTTCCTTCATGAGACACTTGCAAAGTGTCCCAAGTTTCCTTGGTAGTGGTGCAACTTTGAATTCTACTGTACTCATCTAGACCAAGTACACACACAAGCCACTTCTTGGACTTGGCATTCTTTTCCCATTTTCTTAAGTCTTCAGCAGTACAGTAAGCTCTTGTCTTTGGCACATCTATTCCTTCAGCAGTCTTCTTCATGGTGGCTAAAGGATCGTCAGTGACTATGTCCCATAGTTCATAGTCTTCTCCAATTAAGTGATCCTTCATCCTGTTCTTCCACCAGGAGTAGTACTGTCCATTGAAGAGTGGTGGCCTAGCAATTGATTGTCCTTCCCAATTCCCAGGTGGTGCACTCATCTTGATCTTTTCCTAAGGTGTTAGCCTCTTCAAGGATAACCCGCTCTGATATCAATTATTATTTATCTATGTCAATACCACACAAGAGGAGGGGGGGTTGATTTGTGTGGTGACCAATTTTCGCGTGCAGTAATTATAGAAGGATCAGGTTCTTCTATGTGTTCTAACTCCTACAGTTTGCGGAATAATAATTGTAGAAAATAAAGGAACACAACAATTTTACGTGGAAAACACCTAGCTCAAAAGGTGAAAAAACCACGACCTACTTCCTAGTAGGATTTTCCCAAGCGCTTCACTAAATCAATGAGCCAAACAGCATTTACGAAATATACTCTTTTGTAAACCTAAGGATTAACTCTAACCATTTGTGGCAAACTAGCCTCTAGCTATTTGCGACAACCTTCAAGTTAACTCTAACTTGAATACTCAGTACCTATTACAAATTCTTCAAGATAAAGCTGAAAGATACACTTTGTAATCACCTACTACAAATAAACTAGACTAAAAGACGACAGATGGAACTGGTTCTTCTAGCCGGTTCAAGTAGCTCCAGATTCGCACTCTCCAATTTGGCTCGAACTGCTTGCAAAATTTCTTCACGAATTTTGCTCTCAATTCTTGATAAATTTCTATTTTTTTGTGTCTCTTTACAATAAGAACATTCTGCAATATATAGGAATTAGAAGATAAGGAATTAACTAGAATCCTAATGCAACTCTTCCTTGGTGGAAGAGTTCTAGTCAAACTCAACTCCTGAAATCCTTCCTTATCTTAGATTATGTTCTTATTGAGTAAGGAGTCCTTCTCCTTATCATTTTGCAATCTTTTCAATCTTTTCAATCAGAAGATATCTCTTATTACCCAGATTTTGTTTATCTCTTGCATGTGCACCTCACATGCCTTTAACTCTGCATGTTTCTATGTCTCCAGTGATGGACCTGGTTCATCTCTGAGTTCCTTTGTCAATCTTCAAAACTATTCTCTTTCTTGGGCCAACACTGTATTCATTTATTATCGTTTCTCTCATTGTTTTATCTATACAACATTACTATTTCCTATCTTGATGAACCAATGACTGTGACATGCAATGAGACAACGCAACAAAAGGACAATGATTCAGAAGAAGAGGATGTCATACCCAATGAAATTATCAGAGAAATTGAGGATTTTGAAAACAAGCCTAAGTCAGATCTGGATGAGACCGCGGTAATCAACTTAGGAGATTCATAGACTGTCAAAGAAACCCACATCAGCATCCATTTGTCTCCATCAGAGAAAGTGGAATACACACAATTCTTGAAAGAGTATGAAGACATATTTGCATGGTCGTATGATGACATGATTGGTCCAAGTACATCCATTGTGGCCCACAAGATGCCGACCAATCCAATGTGCCCGCCGGTAAAGCAAAAGCTCAGAAAGTTCAAGCCTGATATGAGTCTGAAAATCAAAGAGGAAGTTACTAAGAAAATCAACGGCAAGGTTCTCAGGGTAGTTAAATATCTGACATGGTTAGCCAACATCATGCCAGTGCCCAAGAAAGATGGAACGGTCAGGGTTTGTGTCGACTACCGGGATCTCAACCGGGTCAGTTCGAAGGATTATTTCCCTCTCCCGAACATACACATCCTGATTGACAATTGCGCCAAGCATGAGTTTCAGTCGTTCATGGATTTCTTTGCTGGTTACCATCAGATTTGGATGGACGTGGAAGACGCTGAGAAAACGACTTTCATTACGCCGTGGGGAGTCTACTATTATAAGATGATGCCATTCGACCTAAAGAATGCTGGGGTCACCTATATGAGAGCTATGACCACTATCTTCCATGACAGGATACACAAAGAAATTGAGGTGTATGTGGATGACGTTATCATCAAGTCCAAAAGATCCACCGACCATACAACAGATTTGAGAAAGTTTTTCAATAGGCTGCGAAAGTACAACTTGAAATTAAACCCCGCGAAGTGTGCGTTCGGGGTTCCTGCTGGTAAATTGTTTGGGTTTATCGTCAGCCGCTGAGGGATATAATTAGATCCATCAAAGGTCAAAGCCATCCAAGAGTTACCACCGCCAATGAAAAAGAAATATGTGATGAGTTTCCTGGGACGCCTTAACTACATCAGCCGATTCATAGCCCAATCCACGGTTATATGTGAACTAATCTTCAAGATGCTATAGAAAGATATTGCGGCCCACATATGAATGGTTTTGTATGGAAAAGAAAATAATCAAAGCCAGTTAATTCTGGATGACCATGGAAACAGACTGCATCCAGTATGCCTAGAAATGCTACCGATGTCAGGTACATGCAGATATGATAAAGGTATCCCCAGACAAGCTCAATGCAACAAGCTTGCCTTGGTCGTTCGCTGCCTAGGGAATGGACGTCATTGGACCGATAGAGCCTACCGCCTCAAATGGACACAAATTCATCTTAGTAGCTATTGATTATTTCACCAAATGGGTCGAAGCGGCATCCTACAAAGCAGTGACTAAGAAAGTCGTGGCAGACTTTGTCCGCGATCGTATCATTTGTCGGTTCGGGGTTCTAGAGTCAATCATCACCGACAACGACTCCAATCTAAACAGTGATTTGATGAAATCCATGTGCGAAACTTTCAAAATCAAGCACAAAAATTCCACAGCCTATAGACCACAGATGAATGGAGCTGTGGAAGCCGCCAACAACATCAAAAAAATATTGAGAAAGATGATAGAAAATCACAAACAGTGGCATGAAAAGTTATCATTCGAATTACTAGGATACTGCACCACAGTCCGCACATCAACCGGGGCAACTCCTTATTTATTGGTTTATGGTACGGAAGCTATTATTCCTGCCGAAGTGGAGATCCCTTCCTTAAGAATCATACAAGAAGCTGAGCTCAGCGATGCAGAATGGATAAAAGGCTGGTACGAGTAGTTGGCCCTCATAGATGGGAAAAGGATGAACGCAATATGTCACGGTCAACTTTATCAGAATAGAATGTCAAGCCTTCAACAAGAGAGTCAAGCCAAGACAGTTCACACCGGGGCAGCTGGTGTTAAAAAAGATCTTTCCACATCAAGATGAAGCGAAAAGAAAATTTTCTCCCAACTGGCTAGGTCTGTATATGGTTCACTGAGTATTGCAGGAGGAGCCCTCATGCTTGCAGAAATGGACGGAGAAGTCTGGCCAAAGCCAATCAATTCAGATGTAGTCAAACGATATTATGTGTAACTTTCTATGCTTTTCTTCAATGATGTAAATTGAACTATGCCTAACCTAATTCCCGTTTAAGAGGGGATACGTAGGCAGACCTATGGGTTCTGTCATAATTCAATAAAAATATCATTCCCCCTCTCCCGCAATTGGAAACTGGGGCAGAATTTTAAGAAGGACCCTCAAAATTTCGAAGCAAGTTCATTCGTTCGCAACATGTACAATGGTCAGAAACATCAACCATCTAATTGTGACAGAATTTTGAAGAGGACCCTCAAAATTCCGTAGCATGAGTGGTTGCAATGTCTTAAACCATGTCACGGTCGTCAGTTCATCTAAATTTCTTAAAATATTTTTACTATGTCTTTATAAAATCATGCACGTTTTCAAAATATAGCTCTGTTTAGCAAATGCTACCCCGATGACATAAACATGATCATCAGACCAAGCAGAAAGAAGCAAGCAAAGCCAGCGGGGATACGAACCAATCTTCCCCATCTACAGAACTCACGATTTTTCTTTGGATGTAGGAATAAAGAACAAACAAGTTTCGAAGTCACAAACTTCAACACATTCGCCAATGCAAGATTTACTATCAACACAAAAGAACGAACATGCTCCATAGTCACAGTTCTCACAACAACCACAATACCACAACCTATTACCAACTAAGAAATCCTACTAGCATTCGCTATTTGTTCCTTTGCATAGGGCCAAGCCCTGCCCTCATCTTGCACGTGACTAAGCTCTGCCCCACATTTTGCATGAGGTTAATCTCTACCTCCATTTGCATAAGGCTAATCATCTGCCTTCCATCTGCATAAGGCTAAGTTCTGCCTTCCATTTCACATAAGGCTAACCGCTGCCTTCCCTTGCATAAGGCTAATCTCTGCCTTCCATTTTGCATAAGGCTAACCGTTGCCTTCCCTTGCATAAGGCTAATCTCTGCCTTCCATTTTGCATAAGGCTAACCGCTACCTTCCCTAGCATAAGGCTAATGTCTGCCTTCCATTTTGCATAAGGCTAACTGCTGCCTTCTTATCTGCATGAGGCTAAGCTCTTCCTCCGATTTACTTTTTCACCGAGACTAAGCGCTGTCTCTCAATCATTATCTACTTCGCTTCTCTTTCGGGCTAAGCTCTGCCCTTCAATTTGCAAGACTAAGCTCTGTCTTGTCAGCATTATATTATTGCATATCATGGGCTGAAATATCTCCAACCTTTCCAAAGGAGTCATAGTCTAAAGGCATCATCCTCATAGCCGGAAGACACCATGTCATGACCTGAAGATCTCTCTCAATTTGCATATCATTATTCAAAGGCATCATAGTTCGGAGGCACCATCTGCATGGCCCGAGAACATCATTTCATGGCCTACGAATCTCTTATCAATCCATTCATGGCCCAGGATATCATAGTCTAAAGACGTCATCCCTAACCGTCCAAAGAAAAATTTCATAGTTCAACGGGAACCTGCATCATGTTTAAATTTATGTATAGTATATGCTTGCATTGCTTTTATTTGCAGGTAACCCGGCAAGCAACGACTATCCCAGCAGGAGCAATCCCGCTCCAGTTCTCCCAACCGTATCAAACCTGATATCCCGCAAGCCGTTCATTTGCTCATCCCTAGATGTTGTGTCCACTCTTGTGATAACTTCATCGGTATACTTCGCAGATGAATCTGAAACTACATACGTCCTGATTCCTGTAAAACCAGGGATATGTAGGCAGCTCAGAAGCCGGAGCGCGGCCTAAACCTCTCTAACCGTTTCGCTCGGTCAAAATTGGCCATCTATCTTTACTCGACAACTCTTTCATCCTTTTCGGGTAAAGAGGGGCAACTGTTGATATCCAATTTTTCCCAAAATATTTTTTTAAAATTGCACATGTACCTTCAAAATCATGCATTAACAACAATTGGTATTTTTCCATAATTTTCCTATATTTCGTCTAATTTATCTAGCATTTTATTTCCAATAAATAATTACAAAATTGCATCACAAATGATTTCAAAAGCATTTCTTGATTTAATCTACTATCCCTGGTCCTATTAAGACCTAATTATTTCATAATTAGCCAAACTGACACCTTTCGGCTATAATTGCAATAACTTTGCAATTATAGCCCAATCATATAATTTTGTACCATTTTCCGACCAGAGATTAATCATTTGTATTTTTAAATACTAAATAAACCTTTTAAACTGTTGTCTGTGCATGAAATTCATTTTTATAATTATTAGCTATTTTGCAAATTATTTTTAATTTAAATTGGGTATTTAAAAAATAGCCACTCTCATTTTAATTCTAGCTTAATTAAACCAGCCCCCAAACCCAATTATATTAGCCCAAAACCCCTTAATAATACCAGCCCAAAAATCTTGAGCCCAATCTGATATGCCCAACCCAATACCCCATTTCAATCCTGACCGTTGATCACTCAGATCAACGGTCCAGATCTCCCTTACCATTATTAAACTAAACGAACCCCCCCAAACCCTTTTCATTTCTTTACCTCACCCTTCGTCACCCCTTCCCCTTCTCTCTCAAATCCTCTCAACCAAACCCTAGCTCTCAAGCGCCGACACTGACATAAACTCCACCTTGTGATGTTTCTATGCATTCTCCGGCCAGTCTTGGCCTTCTACGCTCTGTGGTCTTCGATTTTATGAATCCTTGAAAGGGTTTCAAAGGATTCCGACCGGTTTTGGTTTCAGTCTATGTTCGCTGGCCTGTCTCAGGCCACTTTTCATTTATAAGTAAGAATCTCGCCTTGTTTCATTACAACTCTATGGTTTCTAAACCTATATTCTCATCTCTGGCATGTTTTCTAAAAAAACCTAGTATATTATTTTCGATCCTCTCTAGATCTGTATAGATCTGAGAGGAATCAAGCATTATTACATGATATCTTTGGAAAACTTCTGGTTTCAAGTGATTATTCTGATTTTCCCTAAAACTAGGGTTCATTACAAGCTATTTTTCAAATGTCTTTCTGAATTCTATGTACTTAAATCGATTCCCCCTCATCTTTATGAATGATTTGTGCACTTAAACCTAGTTGATTTTGTGCGATACTCTGGCTTTTTCTAACTTTGCTTCGATTCTCTATTTCTTGGACTTAGATACTTTTCTTTTGTCGAATCCATTACTCTGTGATTTTTGCCCTAATTAATATCTATTAGGGTTCGCATCTGTTTTCCAGCTAATTTCATATTTTGTGAAATTTTACTTAGCCTATTTTCTATTTTAGGGGAGTTGATATTCTCTTCCAGAAATCAGTATTACTTTGAAGCTTTGGCTGATTGATTTGCTCTGTTAGAGATTTGTATGCCTAAGTCTTGCTTGTTTCCTTGTTTACTATCTTAATTAGTCATCTGTCACGACCCAAAATCTATAAGGTCGTGATGGCGCCCGACACCACTGTCAGGCAAGCCAAACATTAAATGGTTAAGTTAAATTTCCTGTTTTAGCATTTTTAAAATCATTACCTTTCACTTTATTACATAATAACTTAATAAAATCCGCTAAGTAAATACGACAGTTTAATATTTCACATTTATAAAATACACCCCAGAATCCGGTGTCACAAGTGCATGAGAAAATTCTAAGAATTTCACAAATACTACAAAGTTTGTCCGAAATACAAATTGGACGAGGAATTTAAAATGAAAACAAATACAATATGAGGGAGACTCTGTGATATGCGGATCGCCTCCGAATGATGCAGCTCGCCTAAGTCTCCAAACCAGCCACATCAAGTATAGCATGAGTACGAAAACAACGTGTACACGNGGCAAATTTAATAATAATCAGGGATAATAAATATCAACTTCTTTCACATTTAACACATTAAATCTTCGTCATTTCAGTTGGAAATTTTACAACTTCTTAGGCCAGTAAACAGTAATAATTACAGGAAGTATGCAGCAATTATCATGCTCAAGAAAATGCCGAGGGTCGAACGGCGCGGACCAACAATAATAAAATGTGCACTGCCGAGGGTCGAACGGCCCGAACCATAGATGCATCTATCTGCCCCGCTCGCGAATCGAACATGCGACGCGGTTAACATAATACTAGGGCTACTCCGCTCGCGAATCATACCTGTGGCTCGGATCCCCGTATAAATATACATAAATACAGAGTCATCCTGCTCGCGAATCATACATGCGACTTAGGCACCCAAAGTTACACGTATTCACACCAATAAACCACATTTTTATCAGGAAAATTAGCTGTTAAATGAAGTGATAAAATTCTCCTTTTAATAAACATGAGAATAGTATTTAAAATCTTTCTAGAGATTTACTTGCCAATTTCGATAGGGTTCCAAACTCTATAGATTTATCCGAAACACAATTATCCAAGGAAGAATCAATTCTCCTTCTAGGTGATTAAGAAAAGTAAACTCTATCCTTCTCAGAGATTTAGATACTAATTGAAAGCATCACATGATATTTTATTGACTAGGTCATAAGTACAACAAGTAAAGCATGCTAGTGGGTCCTAGACTACCCGGACTTGGCATAATAGTAGCTACGCACGGACTCCCGTCACCTTGTGCGTACGTAGCCCCCACAATTAATAGCATGTATTTATTTAGTTCACCTATGGGGACAATTCCCCCTCACAAAGTTAGAAAGGAGACTTACCCCGCTCCGAAATTCCATAACCAGCTTCCAAGCCCTTCCGATGACTCAAATCATTGCACAACGCTCCAAAACTAGCCAAATAATGGCAAACTAATGAAAACATACTCTAATACTTGTAACAAATTCAAATTATATAAATTCCCAACACCGCTCAAGGCATTGACCAAAATGCCCTCGGGCCCACGTGTCCGGATTCTGAAATTTCTCGAAGATAAACTCTACCCATAGCTTTACTAGTTCAAATATACAATTTGCTCAAATATTCATGCTCAATTCGTGGCTAAAATCCAAATTACCAAATTTTCTAGGTTTTCTTCAAAATTCAAAATTTTTCACAATTTTTCATGTTCAATCCATGCATAAACCTTGTATTTAACTTGGAATGAGAAGGAATCACTTACCTTTTGATGCTTGATGGAAATCCCCCTTTGAAGCTCTCCAAGACCGTCCTAACCAAGTGAAAGAATTGATGAAATGGCCAAAATCTCGTTTAAAATAGGACACTGCCCGGTAACCTTTTGTGCGATCGCACAACATCCACCGCGATCGCACAAGCAAAATTCCAGAAGCCCCCAACATACCGTGTGCGATCACACATTGAACCTTGCGGCCGCACAAGCCATAACCTGAAGCCTCACTTCCTTCTGTGCGGTTGCATTCCTCCTAGTGTGATCTGCACAAGTCAAAAGTTCTAGCCCCTAAATTTCTTCTTCGTGATCGCACCACTAGGGCTGCGATCGCACTGAGTCCCCAAAGCACCAGTAAACAGCATCAACCAAACACTTGAAAATAACTCGGAACCACCCCGAAACACACCCGAGGCTCTCGGGACCCCGTCCAAATCACACGACTCAGTCCCATAACCTCACACAGACTTGCTCGAGGCTTCAAATCACATCAAACAACGCCGAAATCACGAATCGCACTAAAATTCAACTTTATGAACTTTGAAATTTCAAACTTCCACATCCGATGCCGAAACCTATCAAATCACGTCCGATTGACCCCACCTTCAAATGCACACCGACACACTCCCAGGTTATCTAAAGCCCGATCCGGACATACGCCCAAGTCTGAAATCATCATACGAACCTGCAAGAACCTTCAAATCCTTATTCGGAGGTCGTTTACTCAAAATTCCAATCTTAATCAATTTTCCCAACTTAAGGCTTCTGAAATGAGAATTTTCTTTCCAATTTGACTCAGAACTTCCTGATATTCAACTCCGACCATGTCCATGAGTCATAATACCTGAAATGGAGCTACTCATGACTTCAAACCGCTAAACGACGTGCTAGAGCTCAAAGCGATCGGCCGAGTCGTTACATTCTCCCTCACTTAAACATACGTTCGTCTTCGAACGTGCCAAGAACTGCTCCGGAGTTATCTGAAATCACTGTTTAACACCTCAAGCACCTGCCCGTGCTACCACGACCCAGTTGAGTACATTAACTTGATCAAATCTGAAGATTTCCTCTTTTATCCATATAATAGGCTCAGAATCCAGTTCCAACACCTGAAATTTCTCTGCCAGGCCTAGTTCCAATATATAAACACCGTATCAACTACCACATGATATACCAGAACTTGACTGCATACCTTTGCTGAATTAGCACTATGCACCGCGTAATTCATCATCTATCCACCATGACATTCCTTGAACCTTAACAACCAAAATTCTACGAATCTGACGCTCCCAATGCACCTTATAATATATATACATACATCCTGCTATAATGCTGACGATACCACCACAACGGAGGAGATGTGTAGAAATTCATAACCAACTGCAGAGTTAACAAATCATTGAATATCTTCTCTTGACTAGAATCATCACCTCATTACAAACCAATAATGGTATTGTTCTTTAATATACACTTCACATAACCTTATCGCACTGATCCCTGATCCGATAATCTCGTCTCACCCAATATGAACTGCTCAGATAACAAATCACCCCAAACATGACCGACAGTCTCACATGATACCACAATGCGCCAATAGGCCATAACTCGAACATGATACACAAAGAAATGACTCAGGAAAAGACTACTCTACTCACGCAACTTATTATGAACTCTTCTCGGAAAATAGAAAGTAAAACACAAGAAAAATAAATAGAGGAACCTTACTCATCATCACACTGTTGAGGCGTGCAACCCGATCCAAATAACATACCCGTGGCGGCGTGCCACCCGATCCATATATGAAATTTACATAAGGATATACACACCGAGCTAAGTTGCTCATTACCACAAAAATACTGAATACTAGTCACAAGCACGCTAAGTGCATAATACCATCCTGGGGAGATTGATAAAGCCATATGCTACCAAAACTTAAGCACAACTGAGATGCGATATATATATATATATACTCTGGATCTCAAGAGCTATCCTGCTCACATAGCATCGCCACTACGCGGGACCTCAACACATAAGAAATTATCAAGTCGTTTCACAACTCACACGGCACAATCATAATATTACATGAATTTCACGAAGACAGAACAATCACCTGATATTCAACACCCCTCCTTGAGGAGCGCTATACAGAAATGAACACATCTGCCTCACATGAAGCCCATAATCCTGTTTAAACCCATTCACACACTTCAAGCTGATTCTGCTCGTACTGCACTATGCTAATAGCTTTTACCTGGGTCCATATTAACCCACTTCCTCTCATAACACGCGAGGACAACCATCATAGTCGAGAAAAACACCCCACAATCCACAACTGAATGAACTGAACGCCCTCCAGGCATAAATTACTCAAACAAGCAATATTACACTTCTTTATACTTAGTCCAAATCTTCAATCCATTAAGTGACTACATGTCACACTCATACGATCATCTCGTGGTCACGCTCCCACGACCTTCCAAACAAGTTAGCAAGTCTGCACATCCACCACTGGCCATACTAACGCTGTAAAACAAATCAAGAACCCATAACTAGGATGCAAAACCTCTTCCACCGAATATCTATCTCAGGTGACACTGAAGATAACACTAGCTTACTCTGAACTTCCAAATCACTTTTTCTTGCTCATCCGAGATCATGACATCCTTGTTTACACCGAATCGCAATCTTTTTTTTCACTCCCAGTTACGTACTGCTTACTGCACCTAACATGCCAATATGAGATTGCGCAAGAATTCCATCATAACTCCTGAACCACTGATAGGGTGAACACTTCATCATATAGAAACCTTTTACTTACCTCAATTCGAGAGAACCACCACTACACATGAGTGAATTCCCACAATCACCATACATGCAAATCCTTAAGTAGTAGTCTACACCACCACAACACTTCCGGAGTCCGCCCACCCTTGACAGGCCATAGTGCTTGAATGCTTCCAAATAAAATCTATCACGATGACCGACAAGCCTCGCACATACCGCCACAAACCATACACATAACTCAATCACACCGAAGGAGCTGATCACTACTGTAAATGTGCCATTTCAACCATGGATAATCAATCTATCTTCTTTTAATCATTCTTAACTGCCTCAGAAATAATAGTAACCCCATCAACTCATAGCAACTTAATCCTCACTCATCCCGCGTGTCCTTGATTCACGAGACCATGTTTTCTCAATCTCGCAACCCGTATACCCTTCTGATAATATTTCTACAACCTCGAGTTTATTTCTCTCACTCCTCCAATACTACTATACAACACTCTGACCCAATGCAATGGAAGAGCTATAACACCGGCGAACTTAACACATTCTATTCAATCAAACAACGATACCACAACACAGGTGAATACTCCACCTTGCTTGATAACACCAAGCTTCATTACTTTATTCCCCAGACTTGAACATTCGTAGCCCAACTGCCCTTCCTTCGCCGGAACTAAAACACCGAAATCTCAAAATTACGCTCTGGGAAGACCTCCCTTCAAGCCATTCATTACCCTTACATATGGGCAAGCATCCTATGATCACACCCACATCGCGCGGTAACCGATCGTAAGCATCATCACTATCTGAGTATAGCCTTAAGGCTATCAGAAACACAACTACTGAGCTGAAACAACATATTATCCTTCTGCAGGGCTACAACAACAACCCCAACCAATTACGCATGGAAAACATCATGCACCCTATCCGTAGCACCATTTCAATTCCTCAAATTCCTGATTCATAGCAAGCGCTTCGCGACGCGTAAGATTGGGTAGGAAGAAACATAGGCATAAGCCTTAAAGGAATCGAATCGCACGATGAGGAATCAAGAAGGGAAGTACTCCTAATAGCCCTGTAGCCTCTCAAAGATAAATACAGACATCTCTATATTGATCCGCAAGACTCTACTACACTTGCTCATGACTCGTGAAACCTAGGGAACCTAGTTCTCTAATACCAAGTTGTCACGACCCAAAATCCATAAGGTCGTGATGGCGCCGGACACCACTGTCAGGCAAGCCAAACATTAAATGGTTAAGTTAAATTTCCTATTTTAACATTTTTGAAATCATTACCTTTCACTTTATTACATAATAACTTAATAAAATCCGCTAAGTAAATACGACAGTTTAATATTCCACTTTTATAAAATACACACCAAACACACCCCAGAACCTGATGTCACAAGTGCATGAGCAAATTCTAAGAATTTCATAAATACTACAAAGCTTGTCCGGAATACAAATTGGACGAGGAATTTAAAATGAATATAAATACAATATGAGGGAGACTCTGTCAGCTACGGATTACCTCCAGATGATGCAGCTCGCCTAAGTCTCCAAACCAGCCACATCGCTATAAAAGTACCTGTGCAATAAAAATGCACAACAAGTGTAGCATGAGTAGGAAAACAACGTGTACTCGGTAAGTATCCCGTAACCTCAGAGAGGTAGTGACGAGAGGTCGAATTTGACACTTGCTATAAGTCAGTTTGGTGTAGTCAAGTGAGATGCTAAGCATGAGTATCATAGGCAAATTTAATAATAATCAGGGATAATAAATATCAACTTCTTTCACATTTAACACATTAAATCTTCGTCAATTCAGTTAGAAATTTTAACAATTCTTAGGCCAGTAAACAGTAATAATTACAGGAAGTACGCAACAATTATCATGCTCAAGAAAATGCCGAGGGTCGAACGGCGCGGACCAACAATAATAAAAGTTTCACTGCCGAGGGTCGAACGGCCCGAACCATAGATGCATCTATCTTCCCCGCCCGCAAATCGAACATGCGACGCGGTTAACATAATACTAGGGCTACCCCGCTCGCGAATCATACATGCGACTCAGGCACCCAAAGTTACACGTATTTACACCAATAAACCACATTTTTATCAAAAAAATTAGTTGTTCAATGAAGTGATAAAATTATCCTTTTAATAAACATGAGAAAGTATTTAAAACCTTTCTGGAGATTTACTTGCCAATTTTGACAGGGTTCCAAACTCTATAGATTTATCCGAAACACAATTATCTAAGAAAGAATCAATTCTCCTTCTAGGTGATTAAGAAAAGTAAATTCTATCCTTCTCAGAGATTTATATACTAATTGAAAGCATCACATGATATTTTATTGACAAGGTCACAAGTAAAGCATGCTAGTGGGTCCTAGACTACCCGGACATGGCATAATAGTAGCTACGCACGGACTCCCGTCACCTCGTACGTACGTAGCCCCAGCAATTAATAGCATGTATTTATTTAGTTCACCTATGGGGACAATTCTTCCTCACAAAGTTAGAAAGGAGACTTACCCCGCTCCGAAATTCCATAACCAGCTTCCAAGCCCTTCCGATGACTCAAATCGTTGCACAACACTCCGAAACTAGCCAAATAATGGCAAACTAATGAAAATATACTCTAATACTTGTAACAAATTCAAATTATATAAATTTCCAACTCCGCTCAAGGAATTAACCAAAATGCCCTCGGGCCCACGTGTCCGGATTCTGAAATTTCTCGAAGATAAACTCTACCCATAGCTTTACTAGTTCAAATATACAATTTACTCAAATATTCATGCTCAATTCGTGGCTAAAATCCAAATTTCCAAATTTTCTAGGTTTTCTTCAAAATTCCCAATTCTCCATAATTTTTCATGTTCAATCCATGCATAAACCTTGTATTTAACTTGGAATGAGAAGGAATCACTTACCTTTTGATGCTTGATGGAAATTCCCCTTTGAAGCTCTCCAAAGTCGTCCTAACCAAGTGAAAGAATTGATGAAATGGCCAAAATCCCGTCTAAAATAGGACACTGCCCAGGTAACCTTCTGTGCGATCGCACAACATTCACCGCGATCGCACAAGCAAAATCCCAGAAGCCTCCAACACATCCTGTGCAAATCACATTGAACCCTGTGGTCGTACAAGTCATAACCTTCAGCCTCACTTCCTTATGTGCGGTTGCATTCCTCCTAGTGCGATCGCACAAGTCAAAAATTCCAGCCCCTAAATTTTTTCTCCGCGATCGCACCACTAGGGGTGCGATCGCACTGAGTCCCAAAAACACTAGAAAACAGCATCAACCAAACACTTGAAAATAACCCGGAACCACCCCGAAACACACCCGAGGCACTCGGGACCCCGTCCAAATCACACGACTCAGTACCATAACCTCACACGTACTTGCTGGAGGCTTCAAATCACATCAAACAATGCCGAAATCACGAATCGCACTAAAATTCAACTTTATGAACTTTGAAATTTTGAACCTCCACATTCGATGCCGAAACCTATCAAATCACGTCCGATTGATCCCAAATTTTGCACACAAGTCATATTCGATATTACGGACCTGCTCTAACTTCCGGATCATATTCCGACCCCAATATCAAAATTTCCACTTCCGGTCGGATTTCTCAAAACCTTCAAATTTCTATCTTTAACCAAATGACTTCAAAATAACCTACGGACATTCGAATTCACTTCCGATCACGCTCCCAACTCCAGAATCACCATACGAAGCTATTCCCAGGCTCGGAATCCCAAACGGATATCAATATCACTGAAATGCGCTTGAAGCCAAACTTAGGAAATTTCTTCAAAAATGCTAACTTCTACAATACACACCGAAACGCTCCCGGGTTATCTAAAGCCCGATCCGGACATACGCCCAAGTCTGAAATCATCATACGAACCTACAAGAACCTTCAAATCCTGATTCGGAGGTCGTTTACTCAAAATTCTAATCTTAGTCAATTTCTCCAACTTAAGGCTTCTGAAATGAGAATTTTCTTTCCAATTTGACTCCGAACATCCCGAAATTCAACTCCGACCATGCCCACGAGTCATAATACCTGAAATGGAGCTGCTCATGACTTCAAACCGCTGAACGACGCGCTAGAGCTCAAAACGGCCGGTCGGGTCGTTACATCATCCCTGCCTTATTTGGTTGCCGATATATTTGTGGATCCTTATTGATCCCTTTACATGATTCTTTCCTTAATTAGAACTCTGATTATTCTATTCTGAACTCCCTTATTTGCTTTGAACTTCTTGCCTTAATTAACCCTGTATTACCGTTTGGCTAATTTCCCTTAATTGAAAGAGTCTATTCTGAACTCCTTCACGTGATTAAATCCTATGATTGCCTGATTGATTGATTTCTTTTTCTTTTACCTTATTTGTTTTACTCCTAAACTACTATATATGTACTTCTATTCTTACCTGTCAGACACACACAATTCACTCAGAACACACGAGCACATTGGTTCAAAAAGCTCTCTCTCTCTCACACTAAAAACTTTTTGCTCTCTTTCTGTGTTACTTACCATTATTCTGAGTTAGCCGGCTGCAAGCCAAGGCTAACTATTATGCTCTCCTATCCCTTCACTTTGTGTTTACTGTCTTCTTTACTGGTATGTTCTGATTTAAATTCAAGTCCCAAACCAATATGCTTCTTTTACTGCTTCAGTTTATCATGTTTCTAATACGTTTCTATCTGTGGTTTTGTTGTTCAGCCTGCAACTAATATGTCTACTTTACTGCTTTATCAACATGCTTCTGAATATGTCCAACCCCTTAGGATCATCCTGCTTATGAACCCCCTTTGTGGTATACCCCAATGTGACTCTGCCTTACTTATGTTTTCCTTGATTTCTATCATGAACCTTTTTGTGCAAAGCCATTAGATATCCTAAGTTGTCTGATCTCGTGTTGGTTCTGAGATTCATGATATGTTTATTCCCTAAACCCCTATAAGAATTTTCATGCTCCTGTAACTATGTGTGCGCTACATGTGATCTATGTGTCCCCAATCCCCATCACCCCTGTATGTAGGTTTGTTCTTCCTGTTTTGGTTCTGTGTTCTTTAAGTATTGTTGAGTTTGGTTTTGGCTCTATGTTTGATCTGCTGTTGTTTAATTATATAACTCTCTCTTTTCAAAAGTTGTTTTGCTGAATGACTCCCTCTTTTATTTCACAAAACTGTTTCAAGCAAGTCTCTTTTAACACTGTTTTCTTACTAAAACCTTTTCAAAACTATATCAAGCACTCTCAGTCTACTCTTAGGTCCTTAAGTTCTGCCCCTCTAATGTGTGACTGCTTAGGGATCCCTATGAGATCCCTCTGAACTTTAACGCATTAAGGCTGGCACTTCCATACTGCACTTACTCAATTATGGTTGTGAAATTTGGGTGTGAGCGCTGCCCGGGATCCCTTAAGATCCTTAGGGAACTCTGACACACCCGAATATAAGAAAGGCTATGAAACATTTGGGCATTTGAGGTTCTGAGAATCTGGGCCTGTTTTCCAGGCTCCCTATAGTGTAACTTCTTATTTTTCTTTATCTAGTTATGTAATTCATTCACATTGGTTTGTAATAATTTTTGTAAACGAATATTGGGGATTGATAGTGAAAAGGGGAGGGTAGACATGTCTTTTGTCGACATCAATGGGGTAGAAACCATACCTTAGACTTACATTTCTATGTGCGCATTAGAATCCATGTTTAGGACCAATACATTCTAAACATGTCATGCATTAGATATCATGTTCTTAGGTTTACTGTTTCAGCATCTCATTTGACATTATTTCCATCACTTAGAAATCCTGCTTCTAGGCTAAATAACAACATTAACATGAAAACTGTTTCTACTGCATATTCTGAAATCATGCTGCAACTTTCTGTGCATCTAGAAATCATGCTTTTTTTTTTTAGGAATTCTGCATATAAATCATTCTGCATATTATAATGTTCACACTAGATACCCTATTTTAGGATCTCACTAAGTCACACCTAGTTAAACTGTTAACGCATGAAAAAGGATACAAAACATGTCTCACCATGTTTTAAACTAATTGGTAATAACCTTGTATTTTGTAACACTTAGAACAACATTCTTTAGGTAAAACAACTTCTAAAATGTTTTAATAATTCTGGTAACTATTGTGCACTCCTCTACTCCTAGGCAAGACTTAGGTAACCAACCTTTTTAAAACTGGAAAATTGTTTTTTTTTTGTTTACTGCTTAATGCTTAACATGCTTAAAATCAGTAGGCAACTGACTAGGGCCCCTGATTCTGAATTTTTTACAAAATCAAATATGCATATCTCTTGTATTATGATACTCACCTAGAGATCATGTTTAGGATCCTGCTTAATAATAATGCCCTTGTTTGTGTTTGAGATGTGCTGTTTACATGCAATATTTGTGGAGGTAAACCTGAGCCTTTTAATTGCTTCTTTCCTGTTTTATCTGCTAAAGTCTTATTTGTTCTTGCCTGTCGCCTTAGTATTTTCTCCTTTTAAACTTAGGGGTCTGTCTAGAACTACCTATAGGTAGAGGTCCTAATCTACTCCAGGACCATTAAGAAGGGACGGGAAAGAGCACGCTTAGAGGTCGTTAAATAAACTCGCTTAATAACCGCCAAGGGGTGGGGAAGGGTAGACATGGATATGATAGCCGGTGTGCTAATGCCACGTGTAGCCCCTCTTTTGAGGAGTGATTACCGGGCATTGTACTGATGTGATCCTATAGGATAAACAACCTAGGATCCCCTATCTCTTACATATGTGTTTTTAGATCATAACTCTTTCAAAACCTTATATGTGTGCCTAGACTCTAAATCTTTTAAACTTTAGCACATATATGTGCTTAGACTGTGAATCTTCTCAAAAACCTTTATTTATTTACCTATGTGTTTTTATTGCTTATGTGCTACCTGTTTTAAAGTTCACAAAGCTTGTTTAGCCGGGAACCACAGTTGTGGACTTCGAGGGGTGCCTAACACCTTCCCCTTAAAGTAATTTCAAGACCTTACCCTATCTCTGGTTATCCAATCTGTGTTTGTAAATGACCCTTAATAGGTGCTCTAACGCACCTTAATTCGTTAGTTGGCGACTCTTCAATTCCTTACCCCTTTTCCAAAAGGAAACGAGTTGTGCCAATATTGTCGAATACCCTGACCGATCCGAATGGAGAGGGAGTAGAGAGGGGGCGCGATAGGCGGGCGGTGAATTCGTTTCTTAGAGGTTCATACGTGACTTAACGTATATGGCCGGGTGAGTAGGTGTTGCATATCTGTGGTGAACATATGGGCGAGCTCTTGGTACCCACGTTCTACCTGAGTTGGGACGTCTTCGAGTCTACCGTACAATCCTTTGCTTATGAAGATTTTCTTAATGTAGCCGGCTTTTTCTGAGCCGTTTATCTATTATTGGCACTACAGTATGGTGTGTATGGTTTTCCTCAGTTTGCCCGCTGCCGTATGGAGGGATTTAGAGCCGTTGTCGGCTTATTTTTTACTTGTATACTCGTGGTGGGCGTTCTTGCTCTTCATTTCACACTTTTCTTTTTGTAAAAAGAATAGCGAGTTAAAGGTATAAGGAACCGTTTGTTACCTTGGTTGGATGGTTAGCTGATGAATGAGGGAGATTGGTCACATTTCCATCACCGGTTTCACTCTTTAGGCATGATGTCAGCTTCACATCCCACCTCGTCATTATTTGAGCTTGAGAGTTCCATAGGTGGACGGTTTGCCCCACCCGTTAGATCCTCGAGTTCGAGTTCCGGTTTGTTTCAGTCCTAAACGTGCCAAGGTAATAGTGACATAAGTTATACCACAAACACATAGATGAAGAGCATTTTAACAGTACATTCTACAACAAGCATCATCCCATATAGTAAGAATACTATGTGCGGGGTGCTAACCTGGTTGGCTAACCTGGAGACTAAATTACGGGTGTGCTTGATGTGTAATAGTCACAGCTCCACTACGATGGTTCACGCCCGCGACGCTCCAGAGTTGTTGTCATGACGCAACGTAGGCATTGCGTATAAGCCAGGCATATCTCCGATTTCGTGTAAGGATTTTATTCTTGGTTGGTTTGGTGGATCTAGAGGGAACTAAGGCTTTGGATAGGAAATCCCCATAGACGACGCCAAATTGTTTTGTCAGAAAAATGCTAACCTTTCTCTTAAAATGTTCTAATAAGTAAATTAGAGGGTAAATCCTAGTCAAAGATAATTAACTCTAGATCGAGGAATATTCGGGTAAGACAAATCGGAAATAGTGAAGTTTGCGAAGCTACTAAGATTATAAATGACCTCGAGTGAAGAATAATGGATTTGTATTATTAACATACTCACCAATACAAACCTCTCTATAATATATGATAAAGGAGAGCGAGGCAGTATCCAATTAGCGGTTGCTGATTACATTCTTATTATCTTCATGATGAAGGTTACAAAGAGGTGTAACAAAGTTATGGACTTTTCCTCGAATCCCTCGTGGATTTTACTTAGAGAGGGTTCTCAGAGAAGAAGAGGGAATTAGAAAAGCCCCCCCTCTTATCATTCTCTTCCCCTGCATATATACTAGGTATTATCCCTTACCTAACGGTCCTTGACCGGTGTACTATAATCTACTGTTGACGCTTCAGGTCGACCTCCCTAAGTGCCATAGCGTGTACTATGCCGTATACCTTCTGACGATTCGACTTCGGCCCTGGTCATGACGCTCATCGTTACGGCGCCTTGTGTGCATAATCACGACTTAGTCACTTTCTTGTTGTCCCCTTTTGGGGGCGTCCTCAGGTGGCCATGTTTTGACCCATACAATATTAATGCAACAACAAATATATAAAACCAATAAAATACATAATAGTAAAGTACAAATGTACAATGACGGCGGAGTACATGTCATGACACAGAATAAAAAGTAAAAAAGTCACTATATATTTGAACGAACCACATATATCATATCAGCTAAAATCCGGCAATAGTGACCCTAGAGAATAGAGATGGCCATCCTGGGAAATTCTTAGTAATCCCTTTCCTTTGTCGGCCTTTTCAATATGTCTACACTAAGTAAATAGAAGGCACTGCAGTGAAATTGCTAGTTAAAGAGAATTGAATTGGTGTTTAACCATTAAAACTTACAAAATATATATTGTGTAAAGGAAGAAACATGATCAGAAACATCAAACTACCGTCTCATCTAAACAAACTTATGTGTAAATTAATAACTTCACCTTGTTTCCTCACATTAACGGAGTTTCACATTTGATAAAGCACTCTAATCACTGCAGTGCAATCATCTATATTACCATTCAACTCGGAAAGAGAAAAGTACTCTATTACAATAAAACAATAAAAGAGCAAGTTAGAGTCAATTCAATGCAGATGTAGTGCACAAAAAAATATTAAGAATATGAAGAAGCATAGAGATTACTATGAATTATTATGCAGTTTAATTAGATAATATGGGAAGAAAATTTCAAACAAGGTACAGAAGTGTGCTGATCCGATAGGTCATCTAGAGTTTTAAATCTTATTTCTGTGTTTTGAAACCTCAAATAGCTTCTTTTAGCATTTCTCGATTTGCGTGCGCAGTCCGTGACTTTTTCCAAAAAGTGTTTATATGAAAAAAAATGATTAAGATGTGAATTCGTGCCTTAAAAATCCATTTGAGTTGACTTCGGTTGACGTTTTGAGGAAACAGACCCGGATCCGTATTTTGATGGTCTCGGCGGACTTGCATCGTGATTTAAGACTCTAGCGATGACCGGAATCGAATTCAGATGTCCCTAACTCGAGTTATAAAATTTGTTAAAAGTTTGAAGTTTAAAGGTTCAAAGAACTCATAAATTTGATCGATGTTTGACTTTGTTGATACCGAGTCCGAATTTTGGTTTCGGGACTTGGTATAGGTCCATTACGATACATATGACTTGTCTGCCAAATTTGGTGCAAAATGAAAGTGATTTGACGTGATTCAGACATCCGATTGTTAAAATAGAATTCTTAAGCTTCATTGAAAATTTCATTTTATTTGGTGTCAAATTCGTAATTCTAGGTGTTATTATGGTGTTTCGATTGCGCAAACAAGTTCGTAATGGTTTTTGGACTTGTGTGCATATATTGTTTGGAGCCTCAAGGGCTCAGGTGAGTTTCGGATAGCCTACAGACCATTTGAACTTAGAAAATTTCTGGTTTCTTGAGCTTTTGTTGTATCTGGTGTCATGTGCTTCGCGATCGCAAAGCCTTACTCACGATCGAGAAGGGGAGTTTAGGACGGGAGGATTTTCATCATCGCGAGCGCGCAAAGTTGTGGGTTTTACTCTTCGAGAACGCGATCAGCTTCTTGGGAACGCGTAGGGGCCTAAGCCTGGGAGGGGAAACCGACCGTTACTCTTCGTGAACGCGACATTAGGATCACGAACACGGGGGTAGGTGGGTGAAAACCTTCACGAACGCAAAGGGTAACTCGCGAACGCATAGGCCAATGAGCTGCTCTGCTTCACGATTGCGTCAGGCCCTTCGCGAACGTGAAGAAGTCCTGATGCAGTGATTTAAGACATTGCAAAAATGCGATTTCTTCCATTTTTCATAAACTCTCCATTAGAACTCGGCCTAGAGGCGATTTTGAAGGTAAAACTCAACACCAATTCATAGGTTTGTACACTTTTTAACTCATTTTCTTCCATTTCTAATATCACCAATTAATTTTCAGCCCTAATCTTTGTTCTTCCATGGTAGAAAACTAGGGATTTAGGAAAAATTAGATTTTCTTTTTGCAAATTCGGGATTTAGACCTCAATTCGAGATCGGATTTTGACCAAGCGAGCCCGGGATTGACTTTTTTTTTGACTTTTTTTCTAGAAAGGTGTAAAAATCCTATCTTTAAGTATTGTAATTGATTTCCTTATTTGACCTTATCGAGTCGATTGTGGTTAGAAACGAGTGGTTCAGAGGCGAATTCTAGAGGAAAGCCTCGGTAGATCTCTGAGTTGACTACAGAGTGAGGTAAGTGTCGTGGTTAATCTTAACTTGAGGGATTAGGACTTGTTTTCCTATTTGCTACGTGTTTAAATGTTTGATACAACGTATATGTGAGGTGACGAGTACTTATGCGTTGTTGATGGGTTAAAGCATGCGGCTGGGCTTGTTTATTGTAATATACATCCTTCCTTGGTTATGGTATCCTTGCTTAGACTATTTTATTACTTAATTGATCGTTCTTTCCGCATTTATGAACTATTTGTGATAATTGAGTATTTTTGGAAGTTGAGGTTTGGTATTGTGGAACTATGTATATGTAAGGTTTATTCTTGCTTATTCTATCTCCCCAAATGTTATATATTCATCGCTACATGGTAAGGGAGAGTGTTAAAGCACGAAGGGTGATGGCATGCCGATTATTATTTCATTTATTGGTTAATTCATAGGGAGGAAGAGAGTTAAAGCACGAAGGGTGATGGCGTACCGCATTTATCATTTTATGATGAAATTGAGAGTAGCAGCACGAAGGGTGATGTTGTGTGGTATTTATTGTTTTATGATGAAATTGAGAGTAAAAGGACAAAGGGTGATGTCGTGCCGTATTTATCATTTTATGAAGAGATTGAGAGTAAAAGCACGAAGGATGATGTTATGCCATTATTGTTCTTCCATGGTGAGGTTAAGAGTAAAAGCACGATGGGTGATGTCGTGCAGTCTTTATTCATTATGTTATCCATTTCCATTGGTTGGTGATTTACTTGACAGTTTTATGTTGTTATTTCTATTATAGCTATCATATCATGTTCCCCTTCACATACCCCCTCCCAATAGTACATGTTTAATCTTTATTGATGTTATGTTGTATGTATATTATCGTTTGCACAGGTTTAACCACGTGGGTGTCCTGTCATAGACTTGTCACTACATCGTTGAGGTTAGGATCAACATTTACGGAGTACATTGGGTTGGTTGTACTCATACTACACCCTGCACTTCTTGTGCAGATTTTGGTACTGATCCTAGATGTCCGCGAGGTGCATCAGATCAAATTAGCTTATTTGGAGACTTGAGGTAGATTTGCTGGCGTCCGCAGACCTTGAAGTTCCCTTCCTCTTTTCCTTATTTACTGTTCATTTCATTTGAGACAGTTGTACTTATTTCATACTCTATTTGTAGAAGCTTTAGAAGCTCGTGTACTCATGACTCAAGATCCGGATTGTATTTAGATATTATTATGCTATTTCATATTTGTTTTAGCTTCATGTTTAATTGGTTAAATTGTTCGAAGTGTTTAAATTTGGCAAAAGAATTACTCTAATGTTGCCTTTCCTAGCGAGTGAAATGTTAGGTGCCATCACGGTCCCGAAGGTGAGAATTCCGGGTCGTGACAGGTTGGTATCAGAGCAAAAGGTTGCCTAGGTCTCACGAGTCACTAGTAGGCTTAGTAGAGTCTAGAAGATCGGTATGGAGACGTCTGCACTTATCTTCCATAGGCTATAGAGTTTAGGAACAGTTTCATTTCTATTCTTCTCTATCGTGCGATTTTATTCTATCGTTGATAATTGAACTCTTATATTCTTGTTCTCTCGCAGATGGAGAGAACACACAATGCATCTTTAATTGGACAGCAGCCGGAGCCCCCAGTGGAAACTCCTACGAGGGGCAGAGGTCGAGGTCGCGCTAGTGGTAGAGGCTGAGGCAGAGGCAGAGCTCAGCCTGGAGCTCGAGCATCAACACCAGCAGTGGAGCCTCATATGTATCTTGATGAGGAGATTCTAGCTCAGACTGTATCTATTGGACCAACTCAGACTGTACCTATTGGACCAGCTTAGGTCCTGGAGGGGTTCATAGCCACTCTAGTGCTTCAAGACGCTCTAGTCCGTTTGGTGGGCCTTATGGAAAGTGTGGCTCAGACCGATACATTTCCTATGGCACCAGCCGTCTCTCAGGCTGGAGGAGGAGCACAAAATCCCGCTACTCACACTCCGGAGCAGATGGCTCCCTAGTATCAGACTCCAACAGCCTCACCAACTGGGGTAGTTCAGCCGATTGTTGCGGCACAGGCCGGTGATAGTCTCTCCATTTCTTCTGAGGGCTTATTAAGATTGGACAAGTTTATGAAGATCTTTCCAGTTCACTTCGGTGGTGCACCTTCTGAGGACTCACATGATTATCTTGATCGTTTCCATGAGGTGCTGCGAAACATGGGTATAGTTGAGACCTACGGGGTCGATTTTGCTGTGTTTCGGATGACGAGTTCCGCCAAGAGGTGGTGGAGAGATTATATGTTGACCAGACCAACTGGGTAGCCTGAAATTTCTTGGTAACCGTTCTCACATCTATTTCTAGAGAAGTTCCTCCCTATCACATTGAGAGAGGATTACCGCAGACAGTTTGAGCGTCTCCAGTAGGGTAGTATGACTGTTACTCAGTACGAGACCCGTTTTGTAGATCTAGCCCATCATGCTTTTCTTTTGCTTCTTATTGACAAAGAGAGGGAGGTGAGGAGGTTTATTGATGGACTCACTCACCCTATCAGGCTACAGATGGCCAAGGAGACAGGGGTGAGATTTCCTTTCAGACAGCTCCTAATATTGCTAGGTTGATCGAGATGGTTCTTGCACATGAGAGAAGGCATGGGTCTGAAAAGAGGCCTCGTCATTTTGGTGCGTTCAATGGTGCCTCGTCTAGAGGCAGTGGTACTTTTGGTAGAGGCCATCCTCCCAAGCCATTTCACTCATCGCTCTAGGCATCACACGGCGCTTTAGGTGGTCGTGGCCCTCATATGTCTCACTTGAACTAGCTAACCTATAGTGCACCTCCGCTCCAGAGTTTTCAGTGTGGTTACTCAGGTCTATAGGGTTAGTTTCAGGATCACCAGTCACAGTAGTCGAGGTCCTGTTATACTTGTGGTGACCCGAAGCACATTGCTACATTTTCCCCTTGGGCACCAGGCAACTCAGTGCTATTTGAGGTGGAGGACATGCCGTTAGAGGTGGAGGTTAGGTTGTTAGAGGTGGAGGTCAGGCTGTTAGAGGTGGAGTCCATCCAGTTAGAGGCTATCCTAGAGATGTGGTTCAGAGTGGTGGGTTCCCTGTAATATGCTTTCCCAACTAAGCCTGAGGTTGAGTCATCTGAAGCTGTCATCACACGTATTGTTCTAGTTTTCCATAGAGATGCTTCAGTGCTATTTGATCTGGGCTCTACTTATTCCTATGTGTTATCATATTTTGCTTCATATCTGGTTGTGCTTAGTGATTCTTTGAGTGCTCCTATGTATGTTTCTACACCTGTGGGAGATTCTATTATTGCAGATTGCGTCTATCGTTCAT
The DNA here is from genome assembly GCA_005239525.1 of Nicotiana knightiana. Lineage (NCBI taxonomy): Eukaryota > Viridiplantae > Streptophyta > Magnoliopsida > Solanales > Solanaceae > Nicotiana > Nicotiana knightiana. Next base: position 142,317 of record ML385331.1, on the reverse strand, counting down.
GTGTGGTTACCATTGGGAGACTTGATACTAGCATAGATCTCCTACTTTTGATATGCTTAGATTTTCATGTCATCTTGGACATAGATTGGGTGTCACCTTATCATGCTATATTGGATTGTCACGCCAAGACATTGACCTTAGCCTTGCCGTGGTTGCCTCAATTAGAATGAAGGGGGACTCCTGGCCATTCTACCATCAGTGCTATCTTTTATGTGAAGGCTCGACGTATGGTCGAGAAGGGTTTTCTAGCTTATTTGGCTTATATCCGCGATTCTGGTGGGGAGGTTCCTTCCATGGATTCAGTACCAGTTGTTCGTAAGTTTCTAGAGGTGTTTCCTGTGGATCTGCTGAGGATGCAACCCGACAGAGATATTGACTTCTATATTGATTTGGCTACGGGCACTCAACCCATTTCTATTCCGCTATACTATATGGCCCCTCCAGAGTTGAGGGAATTGAAGGATCAGTTGCAAGATTTACTTGATAAAGGTTGCATTAGAACTAGTGTCTCACCCTGGGGTGCGCCTATGTTATTCGTGAAGAAGAAGGATGGATCAATGAGGATGTGCATAGATTATCGGCAGTTGAACAAAGTCACCAAGAACAAGTATCCACTACCGAGGCTTGATGATTTATTTGGTTAGATTCAGGGCAAAAAGGTGTTTTCGAAGATTGATTTGAGGTATGGCTACCATCAAATGAAGATTAGGGCATCCGATGTCCCTAAGACAGTTTTCGGACTCATTATGGGCATTATGAGTTTCTAGTGATGTCATTTGGGCTGACAAATGCCCCAACAACGTTTATGGATTTGATGAACCGGGTGTTCAAGCCCTACTTGGATTCCTTTGTGATTATATTTATTGACGATATCTTTATCTACTCCCGCAATCAAGAGGAGCAAGAGCAACATCTTTGGATTGTACTTTAGACTCTGAGAGATAACCAATTGTATGCCAAGCTTTCAAAGTGTGAGTTTTGGTTAAACTCAGTCGCCTTTTTTGGGCACGTCGCATCAGCAGAGGGCATACAAATGGACACTAAGAAGATTGAGGCAGTTTAGAGCTATCCTAGACCCACTTTAGCTACAGAGATCCGGAGTTTCCTGGGTTTTGCGGGTTATTATCGTCGGTTCGTGGAGAAGTTTTCATCTATAGCAGACCCATTGACCAGATTGACCCAGAAGGGTGCCCCTTACAGATGGTCAGACGGGTGTGAGTTGAGCTTTCATAAGCTCAAGACTACTTTGACAATGTCGCCGGTGTTGGTGTTGCCTACAAGTTCAGGATCTTACACAGTGTATTGTGATACATATCGTATTGGGCTTGGTGCAGTATTGATGCAGGATGGCAGGGTGATCGCATATGCGTCGTGGCAGTTGAAGGTTCATGAGAAGAAATACCATGTTCATGACTTAGAGTTGGCAGCCATTGTTTATGCATTGAAGATTTGGAGGCACTATCTTTACGGCGTGTCGTGCAAGGTATTCACGAATCATTGGAGTATACAATATTTGTTCAAGCAAAAGGATCTCAATTTGAGGCAGATGAGGTAGTTGGCACTGTTGAAAGATTATGATATCACCATCTTGTATCATTTAGGGAAGGCCAATGTGGTAGTGGATGCCTTGAGTAGAAGAGCAGTGAGTATGGGCAGTCTTGCGTATATTTCATTTAGTGAGAGACCTCTTGCATCATATGTCCAGGCGTTGGCCAATTAGTTCGTGAGGTTAGATGTTTTAGAGCCCAACCATGTTCTAGATTGCACAGTCGCTCGGTCTTCCTTGTATAAGCGCCTCAGACAGCGGCAATATGATAATCCTCATTTTCTTGTCCTCAGGTACACAGTGCAAAACAGTGGTGCCAAACAGGTTAATGGAGATGATGGAGTTTTAAGGATACAGGGTCCTATTTGTGTGCCCAATGTAGATGGACTTCGTGAGTTAATTCTTGAGGAGGCGCACAATTCCTAGTATTCCATTCATCCGGGTGCCGCCAAAATGTATCAGGACTTACGACAACATTATTGGTGGGGAAGGATGAAGAAGGATGTAGTTTCATATGTAGCTCAGTGTCTAAATTGTCAGCATGTAAAGTACGAGCATCAGAGACCTGGTGGTTTGCTTCAGAATTTACAGATTCCTGAGTGGAAATGGGAGCGTATCACTATGGATTTTGTTGTTGGACTCCCCCGGACTCAGAGGAAGTTCGACGCGGTATGGGTCATTATGGATAGGCTGACCAAGACATCGCATTTCATTCATGTGGCATTTACCTATTCTTCAAAGCGGTTGGCTGAGATTTACATCCGTGAGATCGTCCGCTTTCACGGTGTGCTTGCGTCTATCATTTTCGATCTAGGTACGCAGCTCACTTTGCACTTCTGGAAGGCAGTACATCGTGAGCTAGGCATGAAAGTTGAGTTGAGCACAACATTTCATCCCCAGATGGACAGACAGTCTGGGTGCACTATTCAGATGTTGGAGGACATGCTCCGCGCTTGTGTTATGGATTTCGGGGGTTCTTGGGATCAATTCTTGCTACTTGTGGAGTTTGCCTACAATAACAAGTACCAGTTGAGCATTTAGATGGCTCCCTATGAGGCTTTATACGAGAAGTGGTGTCTTTCTCCAGTTGGATGGTTCGAGCCGGGGGAGGCTCAGTTGTGGGTTACAGACTTGGTGCACGATGCCTTGGATAAGGTCAAGATTATTCAGGATCAACTTCACACAACTCAGTCTAGGCAGAAGAGTTATGCCGGCCGTAGAGTTCACGATGTTGCATTCATGGTCGGAGAGAGGGTCTTGCTCCAGGTTTCACCCATGAAGGGTGTGATGAGGTTAAAAAAGAATGGCAAATTGAGCCCTAGGTACATCGGGACTTTTGAGATTATTCGGAGAGTGGGTGTGGTGGCCTACAAGCTTGCATCGTCACCTAGTTTATCAACAATCAATCTGGTGTTCCATATGTTCATGCTTCGGAAGTATCACGGTGATCCGTCCCATGTGTTAGATTTCAGTTCAGTCCAGTTGGACAAGAATTTGACTTATGAGAAGGAGCCGGTGGCTATTCAAGCCCGGCAGGTCCGACAGTTGAGGTCTAAGAGTTATCCTTCAGTTCGAGTGCAGTGGAGATGTCAGCCGGGCAGCCACTTGGGAGTCCGAGTCGGACATGCGGAGTAGATATCCACACCTTTTCACCAGTCCAGGTACTTATCTATGTCCCTTCGAGGATGAGCGGTTGTTTTAGAGGTGGAGAATGTGATGACCCGATAGGTCATCTAGAGTTTTAAATCTTAATTCTGTGTTCTGAAACTTCAAATAGCTTCTTTTAGCCTTCCTCGATTTGCATGTGCAGTCCGTGACTTTTTTTGGAAAGCGTTTATGTGAAAATATTGATTAAATCGTGCCTTAAAAATTCATTTGGGTTAACTTCGGTCAATGTTTTGAGCAAACAAACCTGAATCAATGTTTTGACGGTCCCGGTGGATCCGCATCATGATTTGGGACTCGGTCGTATGCCCGAAATCGAATTCGGACGTCCCTAGCTCGAGTTATCACACTTTGTTAAAAATATGAAGTTTAAAGGTTTAAAGAACTCATAGATTTGACTGATGTTTGACTTTGTTGATACCGGGTCCGAATTTTGGTTCCGGAATTGGTATAGGTCCATTGCGTTATTTAGGACTTGTCTGCCAAATTTGGTAAAAAGTGAAATTGATTTGACGTGATTCGTACGTCCGGCTGTTATTAGAAATTCTTAAGTTTCATTGAAAATTTCATTTGATTTGGTGTCCGATTGGTAGTTCTAGGTGTTATTTTGGTGTTTCGATCACGCGAGCGAGTTTGTATTGGATTTTTGGACTTGTGTGCATATATGATTTGGATCCCCGAGGGCTCGGGTGAGTTTCAGATAGCCTACGAACCATTTGAACTTAGAAAATTTCTGGTTTCTTAGCTTCTGCTGTATCTGGTGTCATGTGCTTAGTGATCGCGAAGCCTTACCCACGATTGCGAAGGGGATTTTGGGACGGGGGAGGATTTTTTTCATACGCGATAATTGGGTCGCGAATGCGGAGGGTTGGGGGCTTTACTCTTCGCGAACGTGACTAACTTCTCATGAACGCGTAGGGAATGGTCCTGGAGGGGGAAACTGACCGTTACTCTTCACGAACGCGGGACTAGGATCGCGAACGCGAGGGCAGGTGGGTGCAAACATTCGCGAACGCAAAGGGTAACTTGAAAACGCAAAGGGCAACTTGCGAACACGTAGGGCAATGAGCTGATGCTTCGCGATCGCGTCAGACCTTTCGCGAACGCGAAGAAGGCCTGACGTCAGTGATTTAAGACAGTCCAAAAACGAGATTTCTTCCATTTTTCATAAACTCTCATTAGAGCTCGGCCTAGAGGCAATTTTGAAGGGAAAACTCAACACCAATTCATAAGTTTGTACACTTTAACTCATTTTCTTCCATTTACAACATCACCCATTAATTTCTAGCCCTAATCTTTGTTATTCGATGGTAGAAAACTAGGGATTTAGGAAGAATTGGGGTTTTTTACAAATTGGGGATTTAGACCTCAATTCGAGGTCGGATTTCAAAAATAATTACATAATCAGGCTCGGGGTGAATGGGTTTTGGTCCGAACCTCGAATTTTGACCAAGTGGGCCCGTGGTTGACTTTTTAAAGGCAGATTCTAGAGGAAAGGCCCCAGTAGAGCTCTGAGTTGACTGCGGAGTGAGGTAAGTATCGTGGTTAACCGCAACTTGAGGGATTAAGACTTGTTTGCCTATTTGCTACGTGTTTAAATGTTTGAGTACACCGTATATGTGAGGTGACGGGTACTTATGCATTGTTGATGGGTTAAAGCATGCGGGTGTGACTTGTTTCTTGTAATTTACATCCTTATTTGGTTATGGTATCCGTGCTTAGACTACTTTATTACTTAATTGATCATTCTTTCCGCATTTATGAACTATTTGTGATAATTGAGTATTTTTGGAAGTTGAGGTTTGGTATTGTGGAACCATTGTTGACGTAAGATTTATTCTTGCTTATTCTATCTCCCCCAAATGGTAAGGGAGAGTGTTAAAGCACGAAGGGTAATGTCGTGCCAATTATTATTTCATTTATTGATTAATTCATAGTGAGGAAGAGACTTAAAACACGAAGGGTGATGCCGTGTTGTATCGTTTTATGATGAAATTGAGAGTAAAAACACGAAGGGTGGTGTCGTGATGTATTTATTCTTTTATTATGAAATTAAGAGTAAAAGCATGAAGGGTGATGTCGTGTCGTATTTATCATTTTATGGAGAGATTGAGAGTAAAATCATGAAGGGTGATATTGTGCTATTACTGTTGTTTCATGGTGAGGTTGAGAGTAAAAGCATGGTGGCTGATGAAATGCAGTCTTTATTCATTATGTTATCCGTTTTCATTGGTTGGTGATTTACTTGACGGTTAAATGTTGTTACTTCTGTTATAGCTATCGTATCCTATTCCCCTTCGCATGCCCCCTCCCAATAGTACATGTTTAATCTTCATTGTTGTTATGTTGTACGTATATTATCGTTTGAACAGGTTTAATCACGTAGGTGTCCTGTCATATCCTTATCACTACCTTTTCGAGGTTAGGCTCGACACTTACGGAGTACATTGAGTCGGTTGTACTCATACTACACTCTGCACTTCTTGTGCAGATTTTGGTACTGGTCCTAGCTGTCCGTGAGGTGCATCAGTTCAGATTAGCTTATTTTGGAGACTCAAGATAGATTTGTTGGCATCCGCAGACCTTGAAGTCTCCTTCCTCTTTTACTCATTTACTGTTCATTTCATTTGATACAGTTGTACTTATTTCAAACTCTATTTATAGATCCTCTAGAAGCTCGTGTACTTGTGACTCCAGATCCAATTTGTACTTAGATAATGGGGTTATTATACTATTTCTTATTTGTTTTAGATTCATTTCTATTTAATTGGTTAAATTGTTCGATGTGTTTAAAAATTGGAAAAAGAATTGCTCTAGTGTCGGCTTACCTAGCGAATAACATGTTAGGTGTCATTACGGTGCTGTAGGTGAGAATTTCGGATCGTGATAAAAAGCAAGTAAATGGAAAGAGCAACGAATTTGCATGTAATGAAATGGGATATTTGTGATGAATACAAGCAACAAACCAAATGGCACACCAGCCTAGTTGAAACAATTTAATAGGTGCAATATTTACTGATACGTAATTTCTGGCCCCGAAGGATAGCTTCTGCCTTACCTGGTCCAATACAGAACCACAAATATCATAACATTTGGTTCAATACAATTAAATAAAATTGTACATTTACATTGTACTTCTTTTAAATAAATATTATGTTAGTAGTAATATATATCTCACGATGTTCATCGAAAGAAGGCATGCACAATGGAACTGACGATGCACTTAAGTGGAGAAACAAGAAAAGAGAACCCAAAAATTTGCATAGATTTAGAAACAGTCTGGATACTAAAATTATTAAACAAATGAAGGAGATAAGGCATGGACATACCCGAAACCAAAATACAACCTCAAACGCATTCAAGACGTTGATGTAATGGATGTGAAGCATCAACAATTTAGGACGTTGATATAATAGATGTGTAGAAATATTGATAGCTGTGACAATTGTACTTTGTGGATAAGAAATTATACTTAGTTAGTTACACAATTAGTTAGCTAATAGGGTTGTTAGAAAGAAGTTAAGTTAGTTGGTTAGAGAGCTGTATAAATAGGCCTAATAACACTCATTCTAATTAAGATTCTGAATATACATAACTTCTTCTTCCTCATCTCTCCTAACCGACTCTGGTTCTCTCTCTAACCCAGCATCCCTTATCCTTTCAACATGGTATTAGAGCCACAAATCGGTGGAACTTTGAGCTGAGGAATGAGAACTTGAAAACAATCGGCGAACAGAGAGTATTTTGGAGCAGAGCAATCCTAATTTCCGCCATGTATGTGCCGTCTAAAGCTTCTTCACTTTCTGCAAATTTTCCATGTTGTTTCTTCCTTCTGACCTAAACTTTGAGTTCAATTTCTGGAATTTTGAGCTCATTATAGTTGTAATTGCAAATTGAATTACGCATTACTGGTAATTCTGCACAAATGTCGATCGACGCTGAAGATCCAATACCTACAGCTGGAGATCCGATCGAACGATTCACAGACATTCATCCAAGGAATCCTCTCTATCTCCATCCGTCTGACACTCCAGGTTGCATTCTAATCCCTCAACAACTGGCATAGAAAACTATACTGCATGGAGTAATTCTATGAAGGTCGCACTGTTAGCTAAAAATAAACTAAGGTTCATTGATGGTAGTTGTCGAAAGAAACATTATAGAGGAGACCTAGTTCATGAATGGGATAGGTGCAATGCCTTTGTTTTGTCGTGGATCACTAATTCAGTATCAAGGGAACTAGGAAATGAATTGATGTATTCATCTAATGCTCATAAGGTTTGGATGGACTTAAAAGAGCGTTTTGATAAGAGAAATCTCACACGAATCTACCAATTGCATAGGGAGATTTACACAATGACACAGGTGACCTCTACTATATCTGAATATTTCTCTAAGCTGCGTAATGTTTGGGATGAATACATGTCATTGGTTCCACTGCCTGGGAGTGAAAAAAATTATGCAGATCATATAGAACAACAGAAGTTAATGCAATTTTTGATGGGCTTAAATGAGACTTATGCACAGTCACGTAGTTACATCTTGATGACAATTCTGAGTCCATCACTAAATCAAGAATATAATATGCTCATGCAAGATGAAAGTCAACGAATGCAGTCGAATATGATAACACAGTGTACTCAGCCATTGCAAAATCTGAATTTGAATGATCCTACATTTCTTGTTGCTATGCAGAACAACATGTTTAAGAAGAAAAATGGGTTATACTGTGATTATTGCAATATGAAAATGCACAAAATGGAGAATTGCTACAAACTAGTGGGGTATCCACAAAATTTTAAGGCCAACAGGAAGAAAGTTTTTGAGAGGGAACAATTGTTTGGAAATAATAATGAAGGATCTTCAGTCAATAGTGAAAATTACTTGGGGCATATAGATGCATCAGAATCCAACATTACTGCTCAGCCATCTGCTCAGTACATTCCAATGCCTACATTCACTCCTGAACAGTATCAACAAATTCTGCAGTTGATCAACAAGCCAGTACCTTCACATGAAGCAGCTGCTAATATGGAAGGTATACCTACTTGCTCTAATGTTAGTTTACCTGATGGCACTGAATCCACTCCATGGGTGATTGATACAAGGACAACAAATCATATGGTCTCTAGCCTGAATATGTTGCTAAATTCTGAGCTAATTACACCTAATGCTAGTAAAGTTCATTTACCAAATGGTCAAGTGACTTCTGTTACTCATGTTGGCTCAGTTTCATTGTTTAATGATGAGCTGACAAATGTTCTCTATGTACCTCTTTTCAAATATAATCTTCTATCCATTTCAAAACTGACCAAACAACTACAATGTTGTGTTGGCTTTTCCCCTAACTTTTGTATATTCCATGACCTCTACACTAGCAAGGTGAAGGGAATTGGTAAGGAGAAGGATGGTTTGTACTTACTTCAACCTACCAAGAAGCTATCACCTGTCAAAGCCCTTGCTCCCAGTACTTCAGCCCTTCCTGTGTCTTCACAACATTGCCTCTCCTCTGCTCACTCTCATCCAATTTCAGTATGGCACCAGAGATTTGGTCATGCACCAGCTATTGTTCTATAGAAAATTCCTTTTTTACAAAGTCATTTGTCCAATAAAGAGCCTTTGTCCTGTACAATTTGTCCTTTGGCAAGACAAACTAGGTTTCCATTTCCTATTAGTACTTCTAAAACTGTTTCTCCTTTTGAGCTTGTACACATGGATGTGCGGGGTCCATACAGACAGTGTACTTATAATGGTTATAGATACTTCCTTACTATTGTCGATGATCATTCTAGAATGACTTGGGTTTGTTTGATGAGAATGAAAAGTGATGTCATTTTTTTACTCAGAAATTTCCTTGCTTTGATTAGAACTCAGTTTAATGCTTCTGTCAAGAACATTAGATCAGACAATGGACTTGAATTTTTCAATTATAAATGTACTAATCTTTTTACTTTCCTTGGAATAGTGCATCAAAGTTCATGTGTTCATACTCCTCAACAGAATGGAGTAGCTAAAAGGAAACACATACACTTGCTTGAGATGGCAAGGGCACTTAGGTTCCAAGCTTATGTACCTCTGAAATTTTGGGGTGAATGCATTCTTACTACTGTGTTCCTAATAAATATACTGCCTTCTTCAGTCCTTTCTAAAAAATCTCCTTATGAGGTTTCCACGGCAAGCCTCCTTCCTTTCAGCATCTTAAAGTGTTTGGTTGCTTGTGCTATGAAACCAAACCTAATTTCACTGACAAATTCTCCTCCAAGGTAATTCCAGTTGTGTTCATAGGATATTCAGATACTCAAAAGGGCTACAAGTTATACAACATTTCAACTGGGTCCTTCTTTGTTAGTAGAGATGTGTCCTTTAGAGAATCAGTGTTCCCTTTCAAATTTCCCAAGTCTACCTTTCTTGAAACATCTAAGTCTCCCTTTCCCACTCCATCATTTACATATGACTCTTTTCTAAGTTGTCCAGTCTCTCAACCTCCTGAACAAAGTATCAATGACACCTTACCATCTCAGGATTCTCCTATTCCTCAATCACCTACCTTCAACTCAACACCTACATCTCCTCATATACCATCTACTTCCAATCCCAATTCACCTCCTGTTTTACTACCACCTTTGAGGAAGTTCACTAGGACATCCAAACCTCCCATATGGCTCACAGATTATGTACATTCTTCTGTTACTCCTTACCCAATCACTGCTTCACTTTCCTATGCCTCTCTTTCTCCTACCTATCAAGCTTACCTGACAGCCTTGTCTTCTGTCACTGAACCTGCTTCCTTTGAACAAGCTGCCAAAGACAGCAACTGGATTCAGGCTATGAAACTTGAGATTGAGGCCCTCACTGACAATCATACATGGGAAGGGGTGGATTTGCCTACAGGAAAAACACCTATTGGTTGTAAGTGGGTGTATAAATTGAAGTAAAAGGTAGATGGCAGTGTTGAAAGGTATAAAGCAAGACTGGTGGCCAAGGGTTTTACTCAACATGAAGGTCTGAATTACCATGACACCTTCTCTCTTTTAGTGAAGATGGTGACTGTTAGATGTGTTGTGTCTTTGGCTGCCCAGCATGATTGGCCACTTTATCAGATGGATGTCAAAAATGCTTTCCTTCAAGGTGACTTGTTTGAGGAGGTCTACATATTTTTGCCACAGGGATTTGGTGGCTAGGGGGAGAATAAGGTTTGTCGGCTCCTCAAATCATTATATGGCCTCAAACAAGCAAGTATTGGACAATGGAAATTGAAGCTTACCACAACCCTTATTAACTCAGGCTTCACTCAAAGCAAATTAGACTATTCCCTAGTTTACTAAAAGGCAGGATACACATATTGTCATCATATTGGTGTATGTTGATGATTTTCTTATTACTGGGAGTGAAATCAAGTTGATAGAAGAGGAAAAACTCATACTCAATAACAATTTCAAAATGAAAGACTTGGGTGAGTTGAAGTACTTCTTAGGAATAGAGTTTGCCAGGTCATCCAAAGGCATATTCATGAACCAAAGAAGATATGCTCTAGAATTGATATCAGAATGTGGTTTAGGGGGAGGAAGGCCTGCTATAGCCCCTTTGGAGCAAAACCAAAAGCTCACTAGTCTGGAATATGACAAGATGTTTGAACTTGACAATGATAAGGAAATGGAAGATAGAAGACCTTATCAGATATTGATGGGAAAACTGCTATATATGGCAATCACACGGCCATACATTTCCTTTGCAGTTCAAACTTTGAGTTAATTTATGCATGCTCCAAAAGAGTCACACTATGAGGCAACATTAAGGGTGGTTAAATATGTAAAAAACAGCCAGGTTTAGGACTTTTGATGAGCAGCAACAAGTCCAGGAAGATCACTGCCTTCTGTGATGTTAATTGGGCATCTTCTATGGTGTCTAGAAAATCTGTTACTGGTTTCTGCATAAAGCTGGGTGAGTCACTGACTTCCTGGAGGTCCAAAAAGCAAAGTACAGTGTCAAGAAGCTCGGCTGAGACTGAGTATAGGAGTATGGAAACCATAGTAGCAGAGTTAATTTGGTTGCATGGTTTGTTGCAAGAACTGGGAATGGAAGTTGATCTACCAATGGAATTATTATGTGATAATAAGACTGCTCTTCAAATAACATCGAATCCCATGTACCATGAGCGTACAAAGCATATAGAGATAGATTGCCACTTCATTCGAGAAAAACTGCAGCAAGGATTGATCAAGACATCACATGTTACCAGTAAAGAACAAGTTGCAGATATCCTAACTAAGGCCTTGGGAAAACAACTGCACAGTGAATCGATATGCAAGTTAGGGATGATCAATATATTCCATCACCAACTTGAGGTGGAGTGTAGAAATATTGATAGCTGTGACAATTGTACTTTGTGGATAAGAAATTATACTTAGTTAGTTACACATTTAGTTAGCTAATAGGGTTGTTAGAAGGAAGTTAAGTTAGTTGGTTAGAGAGCTGTATAAGTAGACCTAATGACACTCATTCTAATTAAGATTCTGAATATACAGAACTTCTTCTTCTTCATCTCTCTTAACCGACACTGGTTCTCTCTCTAACCCAGCATCCCTTCTCCTTTCAACAAGATGCCGATTGATGGTTAATTTTCCCCAACAAACTTGTAATATAAGACCATAAAATATTTTTGTAAAAAAAACATAAATATTAGAGCATTAAATTTAAAATAATAACCTTGTTTCAAATTCGGCATACATGTGGCAAAAAAAAAGTAACAAAAGAACTTGTAATATAAGGCCATAAAATATTTTAAAGAAAAAACACAAATATAAGAGCATAAAATTTAAAACACTAACCTTGATTCAGAATGTGTATATGCTGCAAAACAGAGTAACAAAGTTTGGTGTGAAAATTGTAAATTTGACGAAAAAGAAGCAGAAAAATAATTTGGAGAAAAAGGACAGGGGAAAAATAGAGATAATTTAGAGAGAGAAAAGATTAAGAAAAATGGTGATAATAACTTAAAAAATAATTAGAATCGGTACCCATGAATATGAGATGATAAGAGAGAAGTGAAGCAACGTTTGTTGCCAGTTGGAAGAAAGAAGAGGAAGAGAGCAACGACAATAAAGGAAATTTACAGCTTGTTTGGACGGTTGTTACGTATCGTTTCATAATGTATCGTATTGTATTGTATTGTACTATATCGTTTGATAAATATAATATTTGGATAGATTGTATCATTTGTCGCTGTTTCATGATAGCATGCACCAGCAATAAGAAGAATAAACTTGTAATATTATAAAGAAAAATTATGATACGGGGCAAAATTGTTATATAAAAAGGTAGGCTAAATGATAAAATAGAATTATTTAATAATAATTAAGGGTGGGATGAGAGAAAAAGACAAGGTAACGACGCGACCATACCAAATCGTTCGTTACATAAAGTGGCACATTTCGTCGTAACGTAACAACATATTTAACGATATGATATTATAAAATTTAAGTAACAATCAACTCGTATTTAAAGTAACAATACGATACAATACAATAAGTAACAACTATCCAAACAATAGCTAAGACGCGACTTTTTATGTTTTGGAGTAGAGCACATAAATTGAAAAAATAAAAGGAAAAATAAGAAAATGTAGGAAAAAAGAAAAATTCAAATCCTGGCCTTTAAGACTTGCCACGTCACTGGGCTATGCCCTTCTTTTATATAAATATATAAATTTAAATTCAATTAATTCAGGTTCTAAACGAACTCATTAAGAGTTCACAAATTAATATTAGAACCGTCAATATGGGCTTGACCCGTTGGTCCAACCTAGCCGAGTTCGTGATTTAATAAGATCAGACTAGAATTTTTAGAGCCCATTTAAAAATGAGGCTTTTAAACCCTGCCCAAGTAGGCTCGTTGCCCGTGAGGCTTGACTGAGGTTGGGTTGGGCCGGCCCATAGGCCTAATAAAAATATTTATTTAAAATATATTTAATATAAAAAGTATATGACACTGTAGCATAGCATCGATGGGTGAGCGTGTTCTTACCAAGTACAGAAGTTACATCTATTATGAAAATGTCCAAACACTTGTTACTACTCGAAACTGGCTGCACGACTTTTCCCAAACTCAAACTGGTAATATTTTTTTATGTGAATTTGAATATTATTGTTATTAAAATTTAATTATTCTTAATTAAAAAGTTATTTAAGTTTTGTGAATTTTTTCAATAATATATTTTTTAACTTTTAAATATTTATCTTTTTTAGGTTAATACTTAAAAAAAATATAAAATTATATTTTAAAAAATGATGGGCCAGCTGCGGGGCCCATGACCCACATAGGGCTGGGCTTACCATTATAAGGCCCATCAAAATGGTGAGCTAGCCTAGCCCGTCAATTGCTAAAGTTCACATGGGTCGGTCTGAGCTAACAAATCTAATTAATATTAGTAGTGAAGTTCACTATATATTTATATAAAGGGGAATTTATACAAAATATCCATAAAACCTAAACTAATTATCTACCCGCAAACTAGTTACAACTACAACCCATACGCTTAAAAATAATTACCCGCCCCTTCACTTATCTTCTGCCAAGGCGTTGCATTCACAAATCATGACGTCATTGTTGATATGATCATCTTCCCCCATTTCTCACTTATGTGTTTAACTCATTATTTAATAAAACTGTTTATAGAGATATGGAGAAATCACTACTGTCTTAACACATATGACAATATATCCTCTTTGTGGATTCTGTCAGGGAATGATCCGAGCTTAAACGTTTATACTTGTAGCCCGAATGTGATTTTTAAGTAAGATGTTATGCTATAGTGAAAGTAAAGATATTAATCATATTGAAATTTGGTTTCATTTGAGCTGATTTGAGGTGCTTGGGATTGAATTTTTAAAGACCATTGTTGAGTTTGAAACTTTTGAATTGAAATTTCAACTTTATGATTTGTTGTTTGATTCAAAGTAGATATTTTTTAAAAGTTATTTATAGTATCTTAGAAAGTTCATACTAGATATTTTTTAAGATTTATTATTAGAAAAATCAAATGCACAATTGAAGGACCTTGAAGCTAAAAATTCATATTGTGGGCTTGTTGAGTTTGTAGTTGTCTTGAGCTGATTCTGCTTAGGTTTGTTTGAAATGTTGATTAGAAGTTGTAGCAAAAGCTTGAGCCAATATGATGGAGATTTTGCAGTAGAGTTGTGAAATATGAGTTGAAAATAAATTGAGCTAGCGAATATGATGGATTTGTACTGTATAACAAAATTGTATGCATGTATACCGCTTTAGTATATAATTTTTAATTTATACCGTTATAATATTTTCCTTTTTAAATTTATTGAAAATTTTTATTGGAATCTTTTTAAATGTTTAATGGAGTTTTCATGTTTTTAAAAAAAAAAATTTATTAACAAAAATATTTACTTTTAAATGTTGAATGGAGGTTGTGCCTAAAGTTGGCCCAATTTGGTAGATTTTTTGCACTAGAGTTGTGAAATTTGGGTTGAAATTGAGTTGAACTAGCGAAGAAGATGAATTTATACTATATATCAAAATATTATACATATATACCAATTTGGTATCATACAAGGCTGAACTTTTTTTTTGAAGGAACGAACTATACCTATATTATGTAATGATATATACCATGTGGGTATCATAGATGACTGACGATTTTTTTTTTCTATTAAAGGAATGAACTAGTCCTCTATGATACCCTGTTAGTATATGATATATACCATGTTGATATCTTTTTCATTGGAACATTTTTCAATGTTTCAATAGAGTTTTCACGCTTTTTTTAATTGTTTCTTAAACAAAGATAGTTAGTTTGAAATGTTCAATGGAGGATGTGGCTAAATTTTAAGCTAATTTGGTGGAAATTTTGCACTAAAGATGTGAAATTTGGGCTGAAATTAAGTTGAGGTAGCGAAGTAGAAGAATTTATATTGTATAACAAAATGGTTTACTTGTATATCAGTTTGGTATCATGGGCTCTTTTTGGAAGGAATTAAGCAGAACTCTATCTTGTCAGTATATAATATATACCATGTGGGTATCATAGAGGACTGGCGAGTATTTTTTCTGTTAAAAGAATGAACTAGTACCTATGATACCCTATTAGTATATGATATATACCATGTTGGTATCTTTTTCATTGGAATCTTTTTCAATGTTTCAATAGAGTTTTTACGCTTTTTTAAAAAAAAATTCTTAAACAAAAACACTTAGTTTGAAATGTTGAATGGAGGCTGTGGCTAAATTTTAAGCTAATTTGGTGGAGATTTTGCACTAGAGCTGTGAAATTAGGGTTGAAATTAAGTTGAGATAGCAAAGTAGACGAATTTGTATTGTATACCAAAATGGTATACTTGTATATCAGTTCCGTATCATAGAGGACTGCGCTCTTTTTTAAGGAATTAACCAGAATTCTATTTTGTTGGTATATAACATATATCATGTGGGATATCATAGAGTATGGCGAGTATTTTTTTGTTGTTGAATGAATGAACCATTCCTTTATGAGACCCTGTTAGTATATACTACATACCAGGTTGGTATCATCGAGACTGGGTGTTATTTTAGAAGGAATGCCACATTATGTCCTATCAGTATATGGTATAGTACCATATAGGTATCATAGAGAACTAAGTGTATTTCTTGAAGGAATGAACCAAAATTCTATGATACCCTATCAGTATATGATTATATACTATGTGAGTATCATAGTATGCTACAACAATATACTTCAACTGCTACTAATATGCTATTTTTTGTATACTATATGCTAAAGTAAGTTATTTTCTTATAATTAGTCTAAGAAAAATTAAGGGAAAAGGTTCAGATTTATTCTTGTACTATTGTATGTAGTTTACATTTATCTCCCGTTATACTTTTCGTTTAAATCCATCCTTACCATTAACAAAGTAAGTAAATATATCCCTAACTCTAATATTTTGTCATTGTGACACCATGGGCCCTCAAATAAATTACCATGTCAGCATTTCTATCATTTAATCCTTAAATTTATCTTGTATTATTAATTATTTTAAGATAAAGAGAATTTTGTGGGTCCCACTTAATTTTTAACTTTTTGACTCTTTCTTTTTCTTCTCCCTTTCTCCTCTGTTTCCGGCGTTATCATCTTCTCTGTTGAATTCACAATTCAACCGATCGACTTTGATTTTTATAGAAAATTCAGATCCTTTTTTTTATCATGTCTGTAAATAATGGGGTTTCATATCAAGATTTTTATTGATGTTGTTCCCGATGAAAAGTACAAGATCGTAATGGTAGGATTGGAAAACGCCGGAAACCTTCGTTACCACCTATGTCAGACCCATGAAGATTTTGAGGTCGGTAGGAGGAATTTCTATGACAAATAAAGGTTAAGATAAAGAATATTTATCGATAATCTTTTGGCCAAATCTGAGTGTGGCTCTTCATCGGCGAACATTTTTCCTGCCAGACCAGATGGTGTTGCTTTAGATGCAGTGATCATATGTATTGTCTCAATATGACATAGGGATGCCTCTGTATTATTTGACCCTTGTTTCACTTATTCGTATGTATCATCGTATTTTTCTCATTATATGGATATGCCCCGCGAGTCCTTAGTTTCGTCTGTTCATGTATCTACACTAGTGGGTAATAAAATTATTGTGGACCGTGTATATCGGTCGCGTGTAGTGACTATTGGGGGATTGGAACTAGAGTTGATATCTTATTGCTTAGCATGGTTGATTTCGACGTGATCTTGGATATGGATTGGTTGTCTCCATGTCATGTTGTTCTGGATTGTCACACTAAGACCGTGATGTTGGCGATGCCGGGGTTGCCAAGGATTGAGTAGAAAGGTTCTCTAGACTATGTTCCCAGCAGAGTGATTTCATATTTGAAGGCCCATCGGATGGCTAGGAAGGGTTGTTTATCTTATTTGGACTTTGTGAGGGATGTTGGTGCTGATACTCCAACTATTGATTCTATTCTGGTGGTGCAAGAATTTTCGGATGTGTTTCCTGCAGACATGCCACCCGACAAGGATACTAACTTTGGTATTGACTTGTGTCGGGCACTCAGCCCATTTCTATTCCTCCATATCGTATGACACCAGCTCAGTTGAAAGAATTGAAAGAACAACTTCAGGAACTTCATGATAAAGGGGTTTATTAGGCCTAGTGTGCCGCCTTAGAGTGCACCGATTCTGTTTGTGAAGAAGAAGGACGGTACTATGCGAATGTGCATCGACTATAGGCAGTTGAATAAAGTTACAATCGAGAACAAGTATCCTTTATTACACATTAATGATCTATTTGACCAGCTTCAGGGAGATAGGGTGTTCTTTAAGATTGATTTGAGGCCTGGGTATCACCAGTTGAAGATTCAGGACTCGGATATTCTAAAGACAACATGCAGGACCCGTTATGGTCATTATGAGTTCCTTGTGATGTATTTTGGGCTAACCAACACCCCAACATCATTCATACATCTGATGAACAATGCATTTCATCCTTATCTCGACTCATTTGTCATAGTGTTCATTGATGATATCCTGGTGTACTCTCGTATCCAGGAGGAGCATGCCCAGTATTTGAGGATTGTGTTACAACGATTGAGGGAGGAGAAACTTTATGCCAAGTTCTCCAAGTGTGAGTTTTGGCTTAGTTCGGTGACGTTCTTGGGTCACATGGTGTCCAATGAGGGGATTCATGTGGATCCGAAGAAGATATAGGCGGTTCAGAGTTGGCACAGACCGTCCCCAGCTACGGAGATTCGGAACTTTCTCAGCTTGGCTGATTATTATCGTCGCTTCTTGGAGGAATTCTTGTCGATTGCATCGCCTTTGATCAAATTGACCCAAAAGGGTGGTACTTTTAGGTGGTCGGATGAGTGTGAGGAGAGCTTTTAGAAGCTCAAGACTGCCTTGACCACAACTTCAGTTCTAGCTTTTCCTTCAGCTTCAGGCTCTTATACAATGTATTGTGATGCTTCTCGGATAGGTATTCAGTGTTTCTTGATGCAGGAGGGTAGAGTAATTGCTTATGCTTTGTGCCAGTTTAAGCCCCATGAGAAGAACTACTTTGTTCATGATTTGGAGTTGGCTACCATCATTCATTTGAAGATTTGGAGACATAATCTCTACGGTGTGTCTTGTGAGGTATTTATGGATCACTGGAGTCTCCAAAACTTGTTCAAACAAAAAGATCTAATTTTGAGGCAGCGAAGATGGTTAGAGCTGCTAAAGGATTATGATATCACCATTCTGTATCATCCTGGGAAGGCCAATGTGGTGACCGATGCCTTACGATAAATATAAAGGCGGTGCGTATGGGTAACCTTGCATTCATTCCTATTGGTGAGAGACCTTTTTGCAGTTGATGTCCAGACCTTGGCCTACCAGTTCGTGATATTAGATGTTTCGTAGCCTAGTCGAGTTCTAGATTGTGTGGTTCTCGGTCTTCCTTATATGATTGCATCAGAGAGCGCCAGTACGATGATCTTCATTGGCTTGTCCTTAAGGACACGGTTCAACACGATGATGCAAGGGATGTTACTATTGAAGATGACAGTGTATTGCGGATGAATGGCAGGCTATGTGTGCCCTATGTAGATGGTTTGCATGAGTTTATTCTTGAAGAGGCCCAGAGTTTGCAGTATTCCATTCATCTAGGTGCCGCAAAGATATACCAGGAATTGAGGCAGCATTATTGGTGGAGGAGAATGAAGAAGGACATAGTAGGGTTTGTAGCTTGGTGCCTTAATTGTCAACATGTGAAGTTTGAACATCAGAGACCTTGTGGATTGCTTCTGAGGCTAGAGATTCCAGAGTGGAAATGGGAGCAGATCACCATGGATTTTGTAGTTGGGCTCCCACGGACTTCGAGGAAGTTCGATGCTATTTAGGTGATTGTGGATCAGTTGACCAAGTCTGCGCACTTCATTTCAATTGGGACTACTTATTCTTCGGAGCGGTTGGCAGAGATTTACATCCGCGAGATTGTTCGCCTTCACAGTGTGACGGTGTCCATCATTTCTTATCGGGGCACGTAGTTTACATCACAGTTTTGGAGAGCCGTGAAGCGAGAGTTGGGCACCCAGGCTGAGTTGAGCACATCATCATTTCACCCTCAGAGACAGACAATCAGAGTGCACTATTCAGATATTGGAGGACATGTTACGCGCTTGTGTAATTGATTTCGGGGGTTCTTGGGATCAATTTCTACCTCTCCCGAAGTTTTCCTACAACAACAGCTTCCAATCTAGCATTCAAGGGGCTTCATATGAGGCTTTGTATGGGAGATAGTGTCGATCTCCGGTGGGTTAGTTTGAGCCCGATGAGGCTAGGCTATTGGGTACTGACATGGTTAAGATGCTTTGGACAAGGTTAAATTGATTCAGGATCGGCTCTGCACGGTGTAGTCTAGATAGAAGAGTTACGCTGATAGGAAGGTTCATGATTTTGCTTTTATGGTTGGGGAGAAGGTACTACTCAAGATGTCACCCATGAAGGGTGTTATGAGGTACAGAAAAAGGGGCAAGTTGAGCCCTCGGTATATTGGACCGTTTGAGGTACTTTAAAGGATCGAAGAGGTGGTTTAAAAGCTTGCCTTTCCACCTAGTTTGTGGAGTGTACATATACTGTTTCATGTTTTTGTGCTCCGGAAGTATGTCGGTGATCCATATCATGTTTTGGATTTCAGCACGATTCAGTTGGATGGTGTGGAGCCAGTGGCCATTTTGGATCGGCAGGTTCAAAAGTTGAGGTCAAAGGACATATCTTCAGTGAAGGTGTAGTGGAGAGGTCAGCCAGTTGAGGAGGCTACTTGGAGACCAAGCGGGAGATGCGGAACAGATATCCATGCCTATTTGAGATTTCAGGTACGTTTCTAGACCTGTTTGAGGATTAACATTTGTTTAAGAAAGGGAGGATGCAAAGAATCGACCACTCATTTTTAGAGTTGTAGCCCCGTTCCCCCCATTTTCTTCTCATTTTGTGCTTTATAGATGTTATGTGACTTGCCGGGGTAGTCTGTTCGGGTCCGGAGAGATTTCAGAATGAATTGAGACACTTACTCTCAAATTGGAAGATTAAGGTGAAAAGGTTGACCGGATGTTGACTTATGAGTAAATGACTCCGAAATGGAGTTTTGAAAGTTCCATAGCTCCGTTGGGTGATTTTGGACTTAGGAGTGTGTCTAGATAGTGATTTGGAGGTCCGTAGTTGAATTAGGCTTGAAATGGCAAAAATAGGAAATTTTGAAGTTTGGCCGAGGGTGGACTTTGTGGTTACCAGGATTGGATTGGAGTTCTGGGATTTATAGTAGGTCCGTGGTCAATCGGACGTGATTTGATAGGTTTCAACGTCGGTTTAGAAGTTGGAATTTCCTTAGTTTCAATAGGCTTGAGTTGGGGTGCGATTCGTGTTTTTGATGTTGTTTGAGGTGATTTTAGGGATCGACTAAGTTTGTATCGTGTTTTGGAACTTGCTGGTATGTTTGGTTGAGGTCCCGGAATCCTCGGGTTGATTTCGGATGGTTAACGAGTTGAAAATGAGACTTAGTGCATAGTTGGAGCTGGGAGTTCTCTGGTATGATCGCACCTGCGAAGGATCGGCCGCAAGTGCGACTGGAGTGGAGCAGAAGCGAGATTTGGTATGGCCTTGGGTGTATCACATGTGCAGAAATAATTCTGCAGGTGCGGACTCGCACCTGTGCGTGGAGGAGCGCAGAAGTGGAACAGATCTTGGGGAGGCCGGTCCGCGGAAGCGGACAATTTACGTAGATGCTCATCCATAGAAGCGGGATTTGCGACCGCAGAAGCGGATTGTCGGCATTAGTGACTTTCGCAGATGCAGATGGTTGACCGCAAAAGCAGTTCCGCAGAAGCGGCTAAATCAATCGCAGAAGCAAAAAGGCTGGGCAGAACATTTGAATTCAAGGGTTCACGATTTTTCTTCATTTTGAACATTTCAAGCTCGGGGTTAAACGATTTTTGAGAGGATTTTCGAGGCGTTTCTTGAGGTAAGTCACTTGTGTTCATTTTTAATTAATTTTCTTGTTTCCCCATTGAATTTCCCACCTAGTTTGTGCGTATTTAAGGTGGAATTTTGGAATTTGAGGCTAGAGATTTGGAAAGTTTGATTTGAGGTTTTGGGTAGCGATTTGGTGTCGGATTTTGGTAAATTTGGTATGGTTGGACTCGTGGTTGGATGGGCTTTCGGGTCTTGTGACTTTTATCGGATTTTGATACGTGGGCTTAGGGGCCGACTTTTGATTCGACTTTTGACTTTTGATTAATAACTTAGTATTTTTCTCATGGAATTAATTTTTTTATCTTGTGTTGAATGTATCGAACTGCTTGTGGCTAGATTCGGGGTATTTAGAGGCCGATTCGTGAGGCAAGGGCGTGTTGGAGTAGGGATTTACACGTCTTGAGGTAAGTAATAGTTCTAAATTTGGTTCTGAGGGTATGAAACCCCGTATTATGTGTCATGTGATTGATTTTGAGGTAACGCACATTATAGTTGATGGGCGTGTGGGCGTGCACTGTAGAAATGGTGACTTGGTCAATTCCATGGAACTGTGTAGTTGAATAATATGTTGTTATCTATTTTCTCCATGCTTTATAAAAATTGAACTGCAAATCATGTTAGAAAATCATGTTTAGGCTATGTGTTGGACTGTAGGGACCCACAGATGCCGTGTTACATGTTAAATTATTTTCTAATTGCTAGTTGTACTCAGTATTAATTTTACTTGCATATTATATCTCAGTCTCTATTGTGCTTTATGTAACGACCCGACCAATCATTTCGAGAGTTGTAGCCCCGTTCCCCAATTTTCTGCTCCTTTTGTACTCTACAACTGTTATATGACTTACCGGGTTGGTTAGTTCAGGTCCGGAGAGATTTCAGAGTGAATTTAGACACTTATCTCTTAATTGAAAGGTTAAGTTGGAAAAATTAATCGGATCCTGACTTATGTGTAAATAACCTCGGATTTGAATTTTGATGGTTCCATTAGCTCTGTTGGGTGATTTTGAACTTAGGAGCGTGTTTGGATTTTGATTTGGAGGTCCGTAGTAGAATTAGGCTTGAAATGGCGAAAGCTGAAATTTTTGGAAAGTTTGACCGGGAATGGACTTTTTGATATCGGGGTCGGATTCCAATTTCGGAAGTTGGAGTAGGTTAGTAGTATCATTTATGACTTGTGTGCACAATTTGAGGTCAATCAGACGTGGCTTGATAGGTTGCGGTGTCGTTTATAGAATTTGAAAGTTTCAAAGTTCATTAGGCTTGAATCTATGTGTGATTTGTGCTTTTTATGTTGTTTGAGGTGATTTGAGGGTTCGACTAAGTTTGTATGATGTTTTGGGACTTGTTGTTACATTTTGTTGAGGTCCCGGAGGCCTCGGGTTGATTCTGGGAGGTTAACGGATCAAGAATAGGAGTTGTGAGGTTGCTGAAGCCGTAGCCCTTCTGGTGTGATCGAACCTGCGAGGATCTTGGCCGCAGGTGCGGCAGGTGGAGCACAGGTGCGGAGTTGGGGGAAATCAGCAGAGGTCGCATGTGCGATGGGATATCCGCACCTGCGATTGCGCAGATGCGGTGTAAGGGTCACAAAAGCGGAGAATGAAAGAGTTGAGGGGCCAGGGGTTTTTCAGAGGAGCATATGGGTAGGCGCAGAAGCGTTTTTGCAGAAGCGGATATTGGTGCGCATGTGCGTTGTCTGGGAAGTTAATTGACCTCCGCAGATGCAGAGATTTCACCGCAAAAGCGGGACCGCAGAAGCAGATTTTGGACTGCAGATGCGGTTTGACTGGGCAAAACATATAAATTCAAGGGTTCGTGATTTTTCTTCATTTAGGATATTTTGAGCTCGGTCTAAGGCTATTTTTGAGAGAGTTTTTGAGGAGATTCTTGAGGTAATCTCCTTGTGCCCACTTTTCTTCAATAATAATGTTTCCCCACTGATTTTCTACCTAGTTGGTGTGTTTTTAGGTGAAATTTTAGAGTTTGAGGCTAGGGATTTGGAGAGTTGATTTTGGGGGTCCGAGTGGCAAAATGATGTCGGATTTCGATAATTTTGATATGGTTAGACTCGTGAGTGAATGGGCTTTTGGGGTTTGTGACTTTTGTTGGATTTCAAGACGTGGGTTCGGGGGCCGGGTTTGAGTCAATTTTGGATTTTGAGCTATAATTTCGTAGTTTCTTGTAGAATTGATTCCTTTAGCCCGTATTGATTGTATTGTAGTGCTTGTGGCTAGATTCGGGACATTTGGAGGCCGATTCGTGAGGCAAAGGCACATTGGAGTGGAGTTTTTCTCGGATTGAGGTAAGTAACATTTCTAAATCTGGTTCTGAGGGTATGAAACCCCCGATTATGTGTTATGTGACTGGTTTGGAGCTTACGCACATTCTAGGTGAGGGGCATGTGGGTGTGCACCGTAGAAATTGCGTCTTGATCTATTCTGTGGAACTGTAAAGTTGAATAACTTGTTGTTAGCTATATGCTCTCCCTGTGTTATAGAAATTTGACTGTAAGTCATTTTAGAAATCATGCTTAGGCTATGTGATGACACTATTAGGACCCGCAAAGGTTGTGTACTTGTTGAATTATTTGCTAATTGTTGTCTTGTACTCAGTCACGGTTTTACTTGCGTATCATATCTCAGTCTCTTCTTGTTTCTTGTTGATACATTATATTGTCTCTGTTAGGGCTGATTTTTATAATTTCTGAGAGCCCGAGGACTGGAGAGGTTGGTGACTGAGTTAGGGCCTGAGTACCGAACTGTGAGCTATATGTATATATATGGATCGGGTTGCACGTCGCAACAGGACTGAGGGCTGTATGTTTATGGATCGGGTTGCACGCTGCAACGGGCCTGAGGGCTGTATCTTTATGGATCGGGTTGCACGCCGAACGAGCCTTAGGGATGTATATATATGGATCGGGTTGCACGTTGCAACGAGCCTTATGGCTATTTATAAATTATGGGATCGGGCTGCACGCTGCAGTGATATAGCGCTTGGGCTGAGCAGCCCCTCCGGAGTTGGCGCACCCCCAGGGAGCGCAGGTACCTATTGAGTGTGAGTGTTGAGGGGTGAGAGCCCAGTGATGAGCTTTTGAGAAAGACTGAGTGACTGTTACCCTAAGAGGCTGTATTTGCTTTCATTGTTGTTGCACATCGCTGCTTTATGTCACTGTTTTGAAACTTCTGGGAGATATTATATCTGGTTGTTACTTGAACTTGGTATGTATAACCTAATTTGACTTAACTTGCTGGATTTGAAAGATATCTACTTTCTTGTCAAGATAACTGAAAATTGAACTATAACTATGTAGCTTGTCACTATCTTTCAGTTCCTTATTTATTATTGTTACTTACTGAGTTGGTTGTACTCACGCTACACCCTGCACTTCGTGTGTAGATCCAGGTGTTTCAGGACACGGTGGGCGTTGATATCATGCACGGTCGATCTTTAGAGATTACAAGGTAGCTGCCCGGCGTTCGCAACCTTGTTTATTCTTCCTTGTATTTTCATAGTTGTATTTGATCCAGACTTTTGTAGAAATTTGTTTTTCTATACTGGTGATGTATAGATGCTCATGAGGTCAGTGACACCCTGATTTGGGACTTATTTTCCGCACTTGTGTTCGGCTTTTACCCCGTTTTTATGAAAACTCCAGTTATTTAAAATTTCTTGATTCATCTTCTGTTAAATGTTGGTAGTATTTTGGAAATGTCGGCTTGCCTAGTACCACGATAGGCACCATCACGATAGGTTAGGATTTGGGTCGTGACACTTTATTAATGTATTATATCATTGTTGTTTGTGCTGATTATCATGATTACTGAGAGCTCGAGAGACTGGAGAGACTAATATCTGAATGAGGCCGAGGTCCTAATTGCGAGGATATTTATCGGATCGGGCTTCACATCGTAGCATGTTTTATTGATTTATGCCATGATTGGCTTGTTATAGCGCTTGGGCTGAAGGAGCCCTCCAAAGTCTGTACACCCCCAGTGAGCGTAGGTACCTACTATGTAACGAGTTGGCCGGTCGTTCTGTGAGATTAGCCTCATTTTCCCCATTTCTACTTTATCATATGATTCTTATCCTATTTATGTTGTGTTGGGTCGGTTGGTTCGGGTTCGGAGTGGTCGTGGTGAGAATTGGGACACTTAGTCTCTTAAATTAGCTTAATAGTTGAAAAAAGTCAACTGGGAGTTGACTTATCGGTAATGGACCTCGGAATACGGATTTTATGGCTCGGATAGCTTCGTTAGGTGATTTGGGACTTAGGAGTGTGTTCGGAATGGAGTTTTTATGTCCAATGTAGAATTAGGCTTGAATTGGCGAAAGTTTGATTTTGGCGATTTTTCGGTCGGTAGTGGAAAATAGGATATCGGGGTGGGAATGGGATTCCAAAAGTTGGAGCAGGTTCGTAATGTCATTTTGGATATGTGTGCAAAATTTCAGGTCAATCTGATGTGTTGTGGTTGGTTTCGGCATCATTGGCGAAATTTAGAAGTTTTAAAGTTCATAGGTTTGAATTTTATGTAATTTTGGTGTTTTCGTGTTGTTTTTGGTGTTTCTAAGGATCAACTTAGTTTTAATGATACTATGGTATGTGTTGGTATGTTTGGTTGGGGGCCCCGAGGGGCTCGAGATTAATTTCAGATGGTTAGCGGAGGTTTGAACTTAGGAAAATTGCAGCAAATAGCTGCTGGTGTTAATCTACTGGTGTGGCCGTACCTGCAGATGGGGAGCCGCAGATGCGACGCTGCAGGTGCGAAGGACCTTGCGCAGGTGTGAAAATAGGCCAGGCAGGAGGAATTTGCAGGTGCGAAGCATGGGACGCACCTGCGAAGCAGCAGGTGCGGAAAGGGTCTCGCAGGTGCGAAGTTTGGACTGTTAGTGGGATTTCGCAGGTGCACACTTGGGACCGCAGGTGCGGGTCCGCAAGTGCGGGTCCGCAAGTGCGAGTAATTGTCCGCAGGTGCGGATTAATTGGGCAAAACAGTATAAATAGGTGCCTCCGCGAATATTTTGGCATTTCATCCATTGTTGCATGCGGATTGAGCTGGGTTGAGAGCAGATTGAAGAGGAAATTTGAAGGTCTTCTGTGGAGGTAAGTTCCCGGACGATAAAGCTCGTTTTTATGTTATTTTGTGACGGATTAGGATTGGAAAATTCTTTTGGCGATTTGAGTAGGCAATTATGATCCGATTGTGGTGTTCTTGGTATGTGTAGAATCGTGGGAGGACGAGGGTTCCAGTGATGTAGATTTTATCAAATTTCGAGATGTGGGCCGAGGGATCTGGTTTGGCTGAATTTCGAGAATTTTGTATAAATTGATAGTTTTCGATTGGGTTTTGTTCCTTTAGCGTATATTGATAATGTTAATCTGGTTTTGGTTAGATTCGGAGCAATCGGGAGCCGATTTGAGGGGCAAGAGCATCACAGGTTAGTATTGTGGCCCGGTAGAGGTGAGTAATGGTTATAAATCTTGTCCTGAGGGTATGAAACCCCGGACATCATATTTCTTACTGTTTTTAGAATGACGCACATGTCGGATGACGAGTATGTGGCGCACACTGATTTTTGGATTGGACTTGGTCCTCTCCGCGAAAACTATTGAGTTGTGTATTTTACTCTTAATCATATGTTAAATTGTGTTAAAAAACTATTGCTATATTTGGGCTATAAGCCACGTTAGGAGCCTTGTGCCGTCTTGTTTGGACCCCTTGGGGGCTTTTTACTGCTATTTTCCTCACTGTTGATTTATGATTTACACTCAATCATATTGTTAACTGTTTTCGAAACTCAGCCTTATTTACACTGTTTGAGATATAAAATGATGTTTTGGGTCGAGTACCCCGTTTTACTGATACGCCCCAGGGGATTTTGAGAGGTTCTGACTGAGTGAGGCCGAGATTGTGAGGATATGATATGCCACGAGGTTGCTTGATATTAGCGCTTGGGCTGAGGAGCCCCTCCGGAGTCTGTACACACCCCAAGTGAGCGCATGTACCTACTGAGTGTGAGTGCTGAGTGCTGAGTGATGAGTGATTGGGAGGCATGAGTGACAGTGAGGTTGCCCGAGGGGCTGATACTAAGTGGGTGTGAGGTGCTGAGTGATGTTCTGCCCGTGGGGCGATTTATGATTCATGTTTTTGCCCGAGGGACTACTTATGATTTATTTCATTTTAAACTAAATTCTTCGGTTATTTTTATTTCTTGGATTATGGAAAAACACACTTTTCAAAGGATTTTTCTGAAGTTGGTTTTAAGGCATGATGATTTCATATATCTATGTATATACTGTTGGAAAGAAAGGTTTTGCATATTGTGAACTGATGATATTGATTTTTATGTGTTTCTTGCCGCTTAGACTTGATTTATTTTCATTACTACTGAGTTGGCGTACTCACATTACTCCCTGCACTCCTATGTGCAGATACAGGTGCTGATACTGAACGTTAGCCATCTATTCCGTGCAGAGCCGGAGTTCGAGATATAGAGGTAGATGTTTCGCGTCCGCAACATCTCTATTTTCCCTTCTTTTGTTGTGTCTAGTTATCCGTTCGGAGGTTTTGTAACATAATAGTAGACTTGTTGGTATATTTCTTAGATGCTCATGACATGTTGACTCTAGATTTTTAGGGATGGTTTAGACTATTTAGCTGTTTATTTTTCCTAATGAATTCAATAATTCTGTATATATTTTTATGAAATATTGAAAATGGTTGGTATTTTGAAAAGAACTATAAATATATGATTATTGGCTAGCCTAGTACCTCGATAGGTGCCATCACGACCGGTGTAGGATTTGGGGCCGTGACAAGTTGGTATCAGAGCCTAGGTTACATAGGGCTCAACGATCATGAGCAGGTTTAGTAGAGTCTTGCGGATCGGTACGGTGACGTCTGTGTATCTTCAAGAGGATGCGGAACCCTTAGGAACAATCTCATTTTTCTTGACTTCTGTCGTGCCATTTTTTAGATTCTGGAAATCTAAACTTCTATTGTTTCCTTCTCTCACAGATGGTGAGGACTCGCGCTACCGATCAGGATGATCAGCCACCAGCTAGACCAGCGAGAGGTCGAGGCCGCGGTCGAGGCTATGGTAGAGGTAGAGGGCTAGCCCGTGCAGCAACCAGGGTAGTGCCAGTTGATCCCACCACTTTTCAAGGTCAGATTCCCGCCACAGATACTCCAGCGGGACAGGCTCAGGCACCGGCAATGCCTATTTTTATTTCAGGTCTTCAGGAGACCTTGGCTCAGATCTTGACGGTGTGTACCACCCTTGCTCAGGCACTTGCCTCCACTTCTCAGTCCGAGGGAGGCAGGGAGACTCCAGTTGCCCGGACACCTGATCAGGCTACTCAGGGCCAGTAGACACCGGGGTCGGTTCCAGCCCAGCTGGTTGCTCCAGTTCGGGACTTCGTGGTTCCGGCTATTCTAGAGGACGAGCAGCGTAGACTCGAGAGATTTAGTATACTGCAGCCTCCGACATTCAGTGGTGCTGAGGGCGAGGATGCCCAAGGTTTTTCTGGATAAGTGTCAGAGGATGCTGCGTACTACTGGGATTTTGGAGAGCAGTGGGGTCTCCTTTGCTACATTTCAGTTTTCTGGTACTGCTTTCACTTGGTGGGAGTCTTCTGAGAGGCGTAGGTCTGTTGGTTCAGCACCCCTCACCTGGCAGCAGTTCTCCACTATCTTTTTGGAGAAGTATGTACCCCAGTCACACCGAGAGGAGCAACGCAGAATTTTTGAGAAACTACGCCAGGGGGAGCTATCAGTGATGCAGTATGAGATGCGGTTTTCGGAGTTGGCTCATCATGCAACCGAGTTGGTCCCTACTGATAGGGAGAGGGTTAGGAGGTTCGTGGATGACCTCACTTATCAGCTCTGCCTTTTCATAACCCGGGAGAGAGTGTCAGATACTACATTCGAGCAGGTTGTTGATATTGCTCGAGACATTGAGTCAGTTCGCCGCCAGGAGCGGGAGGAGAGCAAGGCCAAGAGGCCTCGTGGATCGGGAAGTTCTAGTGGTGCTCCTTCCAGGGGGCAGTTTCAGCATGGTAGAGGCCGTTCATTCAGGCCTCCTCAGTCAGTCCGCCCAGCTTATAGTGGTACATCTTCCGGGCATGGTCCCCGTGGTTCTCAGCCAGGCCGTTCTTCATTTGGTGCCCTCCCAGCTCAGAGTACAGCTCGAGCACCACTAGTTCATAGTTCTTCTATGCATGAGTCCTCCAGTGGCCATTCGGGTGCCAGGGGTTTCTATCAGTTCCCGCCTCCATCTCCAGGGAGTTGTTTTGAGTGTGGAGAGTTTGGGCACATGTAGAGGCAGTGTCTCCGTCGTCCCAGTGGTTCTTCTCAGCAGAGGGGCCAACCCTCGACTTCAGCTCCAGTTACTTCACTGCCCGCTTAGGCAGCTAGGGGTGGTAGTCAGTCAGCTAGAGGCCGCCCTAGAGGGGGAAGTCGAGCAGGTAGAGGTCAGGCTCGTATGTACGCATTTCCAACTAGGCCAGATGCTATGGCTTCCGATGCAGTGATCGCATGTATTGTCTCAATCTGTTGCCGAGATGCTTTGGCTTTATTTGACCCTGTTTCTTCATATTTTTCCCATTTTCAGGATATGCCCCGCGAGTCTTTGGTTACCTCTGTTCATGTGTCGACTCTGGTGGGAGATACTATTGTTGTGGACCGTGTGTATCGGTCGTGTGTGATATCTATTGGGGGTCTGGAGATCCGAGTGGACCTACTGTTACTCAGCATGGTCTATTTTGATGTGATATTGGGCATGCATACCTTATCTCTGTGTCATGTTGTTCTTGATTGTCACGCTAAGACTGTGACCTTAGCTATGTCGGGATGTCCGAGGGTTGAGTGGAGAGGTTCTTCTGAGTATATGCCTAGCAGGGTGATTTCCTACCTGAAGGCTCAGCACATGGTCGAGAAGGGGTGTTTATCTTATCTGGATTTTGTGAGGGATGTCAGTGGTGAGACTCCCGCTATTGATTCGGTTCTTGTGGTCCGTGACTTTCCGGACGTGTTTCCTGCAGACCTGCCGGGCATGCCACCTGACAGGGACATTGATTTTGGTATTGACTTGGTGCCAGGCACCCAGCCCATTTCTATTCCACCTTATCATATGGCACCAGCGGAGCTAAATGAATTAAAAGAGCAGCTTCAGGAACTTCTATATAAGGGGTTCATTCGGACTAGTGTGTGCACCGGTGTTGTTCGTGAAGAAGAAGGATGAGTCCATGCGTATGTGTACTGACTATCGACAATTGAACAGGGTAACGGTGAAGAATTGGTATCCCTTGCCTCATATAGATGACTTGTTTGATCAGTTGCAGGGTGCCAGGTTATTTCCAAGATCTACTTGCATTTCGGTTATCATCAATTGAAGATTCGGGGGCAAGACATCCCGAAGACTGCTTTTAGGACTAGATATGGTCACTATGAGTTTCTGGTTATGTCCTTTGGGCTGACCAATGCCCCAGCAACCTTTATGCACATGATGCACAGTGTATTTCGGCTTTATCTGGTTTCTTTCATCATCGTGTTTATCGACGATATCTTGGTTTATTCTCGATCTCGGGAGGATCATGAGCATCATTTGAGAGTTGTGCTTCAGACCTTGAGGGAGAAGAGATTGTATGCGAATTTTTTGAAGTGTGAGTTCTGGCTTGATTCAGTAGCGTTCTTGGGGCACGTGGTGTCCAGTGAGGGTATTCAGGTTGACCCAAAGAAGATAGAGGCAATGCAAAGCTGGCCTAGACCATCATCAGCTACCGAGATTCGCTGTTTCCCTGGGTTGGCAGGGTACTGCCGCCATTTCGTAGAGGAATTTTCATCTATTGCAACACCTATGACCAGACTGAACCAGAAAGGTGCTCAGTTCAGGTGGACTGAGGAGTGTGAGGAGAGCTTTCAGAAGCTCAAGTCAGCTTTGACTACAACTCCGGTATTTATTTTGCCTACGGGTTCAAGTTCTTATACAATTTACTGTAATGCCTCGAGAGTTGGCCTTGGAGCGATTTTGACGTAGGATGATAGGGTGATTGCCTATGCGTCCAGACAGTTGAAGGTGCACGAGAAGAATTATCTAGTGCACGATCTTGAGCTAGCAGCTATTGTTCACGCCTTGAAGATTTGGCGTCATTATTTGAGCTAGCAGCTATTGTTCACCGGAGCTAGCAGCTATTGTTCACCGGAGCCCAACTACGAAGTTCATGGTGATCCTCTCCCACTTCCACTCAGGAATATCAAATCTCTGACCCCATCATCACCAATAACCACATCCCTGGCATCACCACGACGGACCCTGTCCTGAAGAATGAGAAAGTGTGAATCATCATATTGGCATGCTCTAATCTGATCATAAAGAGAAGACCTGGAGGCTACACAAGCCAATACCCGCGGAGGCGCTGATAGATCCAATCTCACCAACTGACCTGCCAAAGCCTGAACATCAAGTGCTAATGGCTGCTCTGCTACTGGAAGGTAGGCTAGACTCCCCAAACTTTCCGCCCTACGACTCAGGGAATCGGCCACCACATTGGCCTTCCCGGATGATATAAAATAGTGAGGTCATAATCCTTGAAAAGCTCCAACCACCTCCTCTGACTTCGAGGAGGTTTGATGCTATATGGGTTATTGTGGATTGGCTGACCAAGTCCGCTCACTTCATTCCTGTTGGTACTACTTATTCTTCAGAGCAGTTAGCTGAGATTTATATCAGGGATATCGTCCGATTGCATGGGGTTCCAGTTTCTATCATTTCTGACAGAGGTACTCAATTCACATCTCAGTTTTAGAGAGCCGTACAGAGAGAGTTGGGTACTCGGGTCGAGTTGAGCACATCGTTTCATCCTCAGACCAACGGGCAGTCTGAGCGTACTACTTAGATTTTGGAGGATATGTTGCATGCCTATGTCATTGATTTTAGGGGTTCATTGAACCAGTTTCTGCCACTCGCGGAGTTTGCATATAATAATAGTTATCAGTCAAGTATCCAGATGGCTCGTATGAGGCTTTATATGATAGGAGGTGCAGATCTCCGGTTGGTTGGTTTGAGCCGGGCGAGGCTAGGCTATTGGGCACAGACCTGGTTCAGGATGCGTTGGGTAAGGCAAAGTTAATTCAGGAGCGGCTTCGTACGACCAGTCTAGGCAGAAGAGCTATGCGGACCGGAAGGTCCGGGATGTGTCTTTCATGGTTGGGGAGAAGGTGTTGCTGAAGGTGTCACCCATGAAGGTTGTTATGAGGTTCGGGAAGAGAGGAAAGCTGAGTCCCAGATTCACTGGGCCATTTGAGGTGCTTCAGAGGATTTGGGAGGTGGCTTATAGACTTGACTTGCCTCCCAGCTTATCGAGTATTCATCCGGTGTTCCATGTTTCGTTGCTCCGGAATTATGTTGGTGACCCGTCCCATGTTTTGGACTTCAGCACGGTTCAGCTTGAGGGTGATATGTCATATGAGGTAGAGCCAGTGGTTATTTTGTGTCGTCAGGTCAGAAAGCTGAGGTCTAAGGATGTAGCTTTAGTGAAGGTTCGGTGGAGAGGACAGCCGGTGGAGGATGCTACCTGGAAGACCGAGCGGTATATGCGGAACAGATATCCTCACTTATTCGAGACTTGAAGTATATTTCAAGACCCGTTCGAGGATGAACATTTGTTTAAGAGGGGGATGATGTAATGACCTGGCCGGTCGTTCTGTGAGATTAGCCCCGTTTCCCCTGTTTCTGCTTTATCATATGATGCTTAGCCTATTTATGTTGTATTGGGTCGGTTGGTTCGTGTTCGGAGTGGTCATGGTGAGAATTGGGACACTTAGTCTCTTAAATTAGCTTAATAGTTGAAAAAAGTCAACTGGGAGTTGGCTTATCGATAATAGACCTCGGAATGCGGATTTTATGGCTCGAATAGCTTTGTTAGGTGATTTGGGACTAAGGAGTGTGTTCGGAATGGAGTTTTGATGTCCGGTGTAGAATTAGACTTGAATTGGCGAAAGTTAGTTTTTGGCGATTTCCGGTCGGTAGTGGAAAATAGGCTATCGGGGTAAGAATGGGATTCCAGAAGTTGGATCAGGTTCGTAATGTCATTTTGGATATGTGTGCAAAATTTCAGGTCAATCGAATGTGTTTTGTTTTTTTTCGGCGTCATTGGCGAAATTTAGAAGTTTTAAAGTTCATAGGTTTGAATTTGATGTAATTTTGGTGTTTTCGTGTTGTTTTTGGTGTTTGAAGGCTCGACTAAGTTTGAATGATGCTATGGGGTGTGTTGGTATGTTTGGTTGGGGGCCCCGAGGGGCTCGGGATTGATTTCGGATGGTTAGCGGAGGTTTGAACTTAGGAAAATTGCAGCAAATAGCTGCTGGTGTTAATCTACTGGTGTGGCCGCACTTGCGGATGGGGAGCCGTAGGTGCGACACCGTAGGTGCAAAGGACCTTGCGCAGGTGCAAATATAGGCTAGGCAGGAGAAATCTGCAGGTGCGAAGCATGGGACGCACCTGCGAAGCCGCAGGTGCGGAAAGAGTCTCGCAGGTGCAATGTTTGGACTGTTAGTGGGATTTCGCAGGTGCGCACCTGGGACCGCAGTTGCGGGTCCGCAGGTGCGAGGAATTGTCCGTAGGTGCGGATTAACTGGGCAGAATAGTATAAATAGGTGCCTCCGCGAATATTTTGGCATTTCATCCATTGTTGCATGCCGATTGAGCTGGGTTGAGAGAAAATTGAAGGGGAAATTTGAAGGTCTTCAGTGGAGGTAAGTTCCCGGACCATAAAACTCGTTTCTATGTTATTTTGTGAAGGATTAGGCTTGAAACTTGAGGAAATTAAAGTAGAAAAGTTGGGGAAAATGAGAGGAAGTTTGGAAAATTCTTTTGGCGATTTGAGTAGGCAATTGTGGTCCGATTGTAGTATTCTTGGTATGTGTAGAATCGTGGGAGGACGCGGGTTCTAGTGATGTAGATTTTATTGAATTCCAAGACATGGGCCCGGGGCTCGGGTTTGGATGAATTTCGAGAATTTTGTATAAATTGATAGTTTTCGATAGGGGTTTTGTACCTTTAGCGTATATTGATAATGTTAATCTGGTTTTGGTTAGATTCAGAGCAATTGGGAGCCGATTTGAGGGGCAAGAGCATCGCTGATTAGTATTGTGGCCCGGTAGAGGTAAGTAATGGTTATAAATCTTGTCCTGGGGGTATGAAACCCCAGACTTCATATTTCTTACTGTTTTTAGAATGACGCACATATCGGATGACGAGTATGTGGCGCGCACTGATTTTTGGATTGGACTTGGTCCTCTCCGCGGCAACTATTAAGTTGCGTATTTTACTCTAAATCATATGTTAAATTGTGTTAAAAAAAACTATTGCTATATTTGGGCTATAAGCCAAGTTTGGGGCCTTGTGCCGACTTGTTTGGACCTCTTGGGGGCTTTTTACTGCTATTTTTCTCACTGTTGATTTATGATTTACACTAAGTCATATTGTACTTAACTGTTCGAAACTCAACCTTATTTACAATATTTGAGATATAAAATGATGTTTTGGGTTGAGTACCCCGTTTTACTGACACGCCCGAGGGGCTTTTGAGAGGTTCTGACTGAGTGAGGCCGAGGGCCTGATTGTGAGGATATGATACGCCACGAGATGGCTTGATATTAGCGCTTGGGCTGAAGGAGCCCCTCCGGAGTCTTTACACACCCCCAGTGAGCGCAGGTACCTAATGAGTGCGAGTGTTGAGTGTCGAGTGCCGAGTGATGAGTGATTGGGAGGCATGAGTGACAGTGAGGTTGCCCGAGGGGCTGATACTGAGTGGTTGTGAGGTGCTGAGTGATGTTCTGCGCGAGGGGTGATTTATGATTCATGGTTTTTCCCGAGGGGCTACTTATGATTTATTTCATTTTACACTAAATCCTTCGGTTATTTTTATTTCTGGGATTGTTGGAAAACACATTTTTCAAAGGATTTTTCTGAAGTTGGTTTTAAGGCATGATGATTTCATATATCTATGTATATACTGTTGGAAAGAAAGGTTGTGCATATTGTGAACTGATGATATTGATTTTTATGTGTTTCTTTCCGTTTAGACTTGATTTATTTTCATTACTACTGAGTTGGCATACTCACATTACTCCCTGCACTCCTGTGTGCAGATACAGGTGCTGATACTGAATGTTAGCTATCGATTTCGTGCGGAGCCAGAGTTCGGGATATAGAGGTAGCTGTTCAGCGTCCACAACATCTCTATTTCCCTTCTTTTGTTGTATCTAGTTATCCGTTCGGAGGTTTTGTAACATAATAGTAGACTTGTTGGTATATTTCTTAGATGCTCATGACATGTTGACTCCGGATTTTTGGGGATGGTTTAGACTATTTAGCTATTTATTTTGCCTAATGAATTCAGTAATTCTATATATATTTTTATGAAATGTTGAAAATGGTTGGGATTTTGGAAAGAACTGTAAATATGTGGTTATTTGCTAGCCTAGTTCCACAATAGGCGCCATCACGACCGGTGTAGGATTTGGGGTCGTGACATACTAAGTGCGACTGCCGAGCGACTGATAGGAATGAGAGACTGGCGAGAAATGAGTGACTGTGAGGTTGGAGTGCATGGGAGGACTGAGTGACTGCTGCTTTGAGATTTTTACACTTGATTTCATTACTGTTTTACTTCAGCTGGCATATATCATTGTCATGTAATTTCTGAGAGATTATATTCTTTTTCAATTGAACTTGACATGACTTAACTGTTTTGGCCTTAGTTGTCGAATTTGAAAGCATGCATATCATTCTATGTTGTAATTTTTGTAATTGAGTTATCTCCGTGAAGCTCGTCGCTACTTTCAATCCATTATTTAGTCTTGTTACTTACTGAGTTGGTTGTACTCACGCTACACTCTGCACTTCGTGTGCAGATCCAGGTATTTTCGGATACGGCGGGTGTTGATTTCTTTCCGCAGCTTGATCGATGGAAAATCCAAGGTAGCTGCCCGACGTTTGCAGCCCTTGTCTCTCCTTCCCTATCTTTCCGCTTTATGTATTTAGTTTTAGTCTTTCATAGACATTATTTCTAGACTTGTGTTGTATAGACGCTCATGTACTCAGTGGCATCCCAATGTTGGGAATTTCCGTATTGGGTTTTGCCTTTCTTTCTAGTTTTTGAGAGTTTTGATGATTTAAACCTGTGTTATTCTTATTTTTCATTTAAAAGTGTTGGAAGTATTGAAGTGTCGACTTGCCTAGTACCACGTTAGGCGCCATCACGGCAGGCTAAGTTTTGAATGTGAATAATATATATATGATAAAATTTTTGCATAATAATGTGCTTATGTATGGTTGGATAAATATCACAACTCATCTCTAAGGAGGTTTGAGAAAAATAAATATAATGCATATTATAATGTGGTTACATAAATATGTCACTGGTCGCGTACATGTGGTACGCCAAAAAATATTTTGTCATTCCTTATAAAAAGTTATTAAAGGCAAAATTAAAGCAAAAAATGATTTTGCTTATGATAATTTTGACCATGACAATTTTTATGATATGTTTTTCTCTGCGAAGGAGACATTCACCATATGTATGGTGTGGCAAAAGATCTTGTAGTACAAAATCAGTTAAGAGCTCCGGAAGAACTAATTTGTTACTACCCGGATGAATAAAATTGTTCATGACATTGATATTGTATTAAGTCTCAAAAGAAACTTTTTGAGTTTCAAAGATATTAGCCAAAATGGTTGGCATATTGAGACTATAAATGAAAGGAAGTTTGAATATCTTCATATTACTATAATCATACGGGGTAAATATGAAAGGTTACCCGACTTTTCTTCTATTTGTACTACACAAGTATAAGCATGATGATGGAATCACATGCCACAAGTAAACTAGAGGTTTACTAACACAAATATCAGTTGGCATGACTGGTTGGCCATCCCGCTTCAATTATGATGGAAAAAATTGATTGAGAATTCACATTGGCATATATTGAAGAAATGGAAGATTCTTCAAGAATTCTCTTGTACTGCTTGTTCTCATGATATACTAGTTAATTGTCACGACCCAAATTTTCCTCCGTTGGATGTGCTGATGGAACCTAGTCTTAGGGACTAGGTAAACCTAACATTAACTGAAATAACAATAATATTTAACTAACATATAATAAATTTTTCTCTATAAAATTTACAATCCCAAAACTGGTAGTACAAGTCATAATCTCTACAGAGTTTGCTAGAAAACCTCTAAATAAAACTATTCTGAAATAAGGTTAAACAGTGTAAATACAAACTCAGAAGGTGACTTCGAAGCCTGCGAACGCAGAAACAGGTTTACCTTGAGTCTCCACCTCAAGATCTGAACAGCTAGCAACGATCAACTGACTCCACAATACCTGGATCTGCACAAAAATATGCACAATTATAGTATTAGTATACCATAGCGGTACCCAGCAAGTATCAAGACTAACCTCAGTGGAGTAGTGACGAGGAACAGTCAAGACACCTACTGGACTAAATAACCTGAACAAGTATAATGTGAAAACAAAAGGGTATGATTTCTATATAAAGACTATGCAAAATGACAAAATAATATAGTAAGTGCAGTAAGAAAGGAAATCAACAACTAACAACGGAACATCATAATAATGACACAGTAGAATGAACGGAACACATTTTAAATCCGGTGATCACAAATAAAGGAAAGGCAAGTAATAACTCAATAAAAACGACCACTTTCATACCAAGTTTTATCCAATAACCTCCACGAGGTATCGAACCTCAAAATATCCATATTTCCACGGGTCCCAATTTCGGAACCCTAAACACTTGGCATCTTGTGCCCTCATTATAAACTTATAACCACACTGACGACTCACGTGCCAATTGAGACATTCTCGCATAGAGGGCAAGTAAACAAGGGTGTGCATCATTACTCAACAATATCAAGATCCATCCTCTTCCCACACGAAGTTAGGCAAGATACTTACCTCAGAGCAGACAGACCGATACTCTAAAATGAACTTCTCAGATGAAATGACCTCCGGACGGCTCAAATTTAGCCAAAATAAGTTCAAAGCATAAATAAAATCCATAAGAAACTATTCCGGGTCATAAAGCCTCAATTTTTATCAAAATCTAAAGATCGACCCAAAAGTCGACCCCTGGGCCCGCACCTCGGAACCCGACAAATTTCACAAAATTTGATTACCCATTCCGATACGAGTTCAACCATACTAGAATTATCGAATTTTGATACCATTTCGTCCCTCAAATCATGATTTTTTATTATGAAAGTTTTCTTCAAAAACCCCCATTTTCCTCAACTCAAAACACTAATTTAATAATAAAAATAAAGATAAAATCATGGAATATAATAAAGTCTAAGTGAAGAACACTTACCAAATCGATTTTCTTGAAAAATACACAAAGAATCGCTCAAAACCGAGCTCTAGAACTCCAAAAATGGTGAAAATGGCTAACCCTTGAAATGGAGAACTATATATTCAGCCCAGGCATCAAAGCATCGCGAACGCGGAAGACTGATCGCGTTCGCGAAGAAGGAAAAATGAAGGATTCCCAGATGAACCTAAACGAACGCGAGAAAAGGGTCGCGAACGCGAAGAACAAGAACAGGAACCTTCGCGAACGCACAAGGGAACACACGAACGCGAAGGGTAAATGATCACCAGTGCCCAGTGCCTTGTTTCTACTACGCAAACAAGAAAAGGTGGACGTGAACGGGAAGGAGGGGAAAGGCAGGCTTCCGCGATCACGGAAGGAGTTATAGGAACGCGGAGAAAAAATAATTCATCCTCCAAAATTAAACCACGCGAACGTGAAGGAAGTGACGCGAACGCGATTAAGGAAACAAGATGACAGAAAACAACAGTCCAAAAATAGGAGGAAATGGCCCGTAGCCCATCTAAAACTCACTCGAGGCCCCTGGGACCCCGTATAAACACACCAACAAGTTCCATAACCTAAAACGGACTCGCTCGAGGTCTCAAATCACATCAAACAACGTCGAAACTATGAATCAAAATTTTGAACTTTCTAATCTTCCAACTTCTAAAACTCGCACTGAAACCTATCAAATCAACCCGGAATGACGTCCAATTTTGCAGGCAAGTCCCAAATGACATAATGAAGTTTTTCCAACTCTCAGAATTTCATTCCTACCCCGATTTCACCAAAGTCAACTCTTGGTCAAACCTCTCCACCTTCCGAACTTCAACTTTTCCAACTTTCACCGACATGCTTCTACTTATCCTATGGACCTCCAAATTCAAATTCGGACGCACGCCTAAGTCTAAAATCACCATATGAAGCTTTTGAAATCATCCAAAACCCATTCCGTAGTCGTTTATACAAAAGTCAAATTCCGATCAACTCTTACCGCTTAAGCTTCCAAAACTAGAATCCTTCTTCCGATTTGACTCTGAATCATCTGGTAACTAAACTCGACCATGCACGCAAGTCAATTCACATAATACGAAGTTGATCAAGGCCTTATGTCGCCTAACGGGACTTAAATTCTCAAAATGACCGGCCGGATCATTACATCCTCCCCCTCTTAAACAAACGTTCGTCCACGAACGTGCCAAGAAT
Source organism: Nicotiana knightiana (assembly GCA_005239525.1). Taxonomy (NCBI): domain Eukaryota; kingdom Viridiplantae; phylum Streptophyta; class Magnoliopsida; order Solanales; family Solanaceae; genus Nicotiana; species Nicotiana knightiana. The sequence continues at coordinate 102,472 of ML385331.1, read as the reverse complement.
CGCCTTGAAGTCATTAGATCACTGAATGCACACATCCAACATACACCCGCGGGTGACTCCATGTCATCCCAATCCACATAATCCTGACGACATTATCTCAACTGTAATTTATCCCTTATACCATCACCAATAAGCCTTAGAGTCAAAATTCTCACCTTCCGTTCATCTCCATAAGACCTGATTGTAAATCCACACCCGGTATCAGTCTCAACCAGCTGCAACAACTTATGACTACATCCACAAGGTACGACCACCCAACGCGTCACACCACACATAGGCCCATAATAACATTTCTAATCACAATAGTTGCTCGTAATCACATCCAGCACCGACAAATAGCCTCATATTTGTTAGAACTTTGTTTCAAACCTCCACAACACTGACAATAATGCAAGAAATAGGAAGACCTCATAATTATACACCCGGATCAACAAGTCACATTTAACGCCACCAGACCACACCCCGTAATCAAAAAATCATATAATTATAGGACGAAAATGACTGAATACAAAAGGAGGATCACATAAGAGAAATTTCAAACAAGACCGACATGCACAACTCTCTATCAGTACCATACTACGAATCAATTTACAAGGAAAAATCAAAGTATATGAACAAATAACAAGGATCTCATCCTGATATAACTTCCACCATAGCACGCATCACCTTTCAAACATATCAAATCACATGAAATCGCGAGGGTCTCACCCTCAACTCTGAATCACAAACCGTATACACATCATAACAATTGAAACCTTCAACTAACTCAATTCTGCCAATAGAATCATAACACTTACTGAACTCTCACCCCGGTAGAGAATCTAAATCACAACTCAAGTTACTCATGAATCACATCAAAACCTACCTTAATGGACAACGGGAATTCACTCTAGTCTCATAAATCTCAATAATGAATAAAAACAAACGATAGGCATGGGCTACCACTCATAGAGTCCCCCAACAGGGGTAAACACATAAGCAGAGTACTAATCATGAAATTCACCCATAAATGAAGCATCAAGTAAGGGAACTCACCCCGATAAGCAGAATCGAAACAAAATACTAATGGTGTCCCTCTGTAACAAATCAAAAGCATAACTATATGAAATCATCAGTGGCCTTAAGCCTACCATATGAAACACATCAATGGGTCAGTCCTCACCTTCTTGGGCGCCCTCTACTCGCCTGAATACCCCGTTGTGACACATTTGTCCACAATCTAGGACAATCTCTCACCATGTGACTGGTATCTACACACTCAAAGAAACCTCTCTATTGACATGGATTTGGAAATTGTGCAATACGAGTACTTTGAGACCCAAGAGTACCTGAAACATCGTGTGAAGCCTGAAGTGCAAATTGAATTGGTTGATCCACAAAACCTCTACCATGCAATACCCTGACTCCATAATAAGGACCAGTATATCTCTCCCGTCTACAAAGCCTCCTAACCTCTTTGTCCTCTCTCTCCTGCCCTCTCTCCTGGAATTTCCTGTCCTTTTTATCCTGGTCTTACATGCCCTCCAATCGGCAAACGATCCCTACCACCTACTGAAATGAAACATCCGCCTCCAACTCTCGAGCCATGCTAAACTGAATATCGTGCCAGAGCCCCTCAATGAACCTACAGACACGCTCTCTAACTGTAGCGACCAAAGCAGGTGCATGTTTGGCCAAATCACTAAATCTAATGGCACAACTACTCAAACTCCAAGCGCTATGCATCTTGAATGGACTGAGGTATAAATTCTCTCAGGAACATCTCCAAAAACTGAACACATGAAAGTGAAGCTTCCTCGACCGGGCTACCCAAATCATACGCCCGCCACCACTGATAAGCCGCTCCCTTGAGCTGGAATATAGTAAAATCAACCCCGCTCGTCTCCACAATACTCATAGTATGGAGAATGCAGTGACACTCTTCCAAAAAACCTTGAGCATCCTCTGTCTCCAATCCGCTGAAGGTAGGAGGGTGGTACTTCTTTTACCTCTCGAGTCTAAGTTGTTCTTCCTCAGATGTTGCTGCCCTAACCACGAGCTGAACTAGAATCACAAGTTGTGTCGCCATGAAACCTGGAACCAGACCAACATGAGCTCGCTGCTCTTGTGGGCGGCGGGAGTCTGAGTCCCCCCCCCCTGTCTGTGAAGTAGCTGGTGCAACCAAAATCTACCCCGCCTGAGCCAATGTACCAAACATGCTCAGGAACTATGTTATGGTCTCCTGAAGTCTGCGGGTAACAGCAAACGCCTTCGGTAGCTGCCCCCCAACTGGAGCTACTGGCAGCTCCTCAAGTGCTGCTCTAGCTCCGGCACGTGCTCCTCATCGGTCTCTGCCTCTTCCCCTAGCGACATCTGCTCCGGGGGCAGTGTCTTCAGTAACTGCAACTCGTGTCCTCACCATTTATGACAGAATGGAATGATAAAAGTGCAAACTTACAGATCAATAAACTCGCACGATATGAATGAAGGAAGTGAAATTATCCTAATAGTTATGTATCCTCTCGAATATAAGTACAGACATCTCCGTACCGATCCACAAGACTCTACTAAACTCGCTTTTGACTCGTAGCACCTATGAACTTAGAGCTCTGATACCAACTTTTCACGACCCAAATTTCCCTCTATTGGGTGTCGTGATGGAACCTAGTCTTAGGGACTAAGTAAGCCTAACATTAACTGAAATAACAACAATATTTAACTAAAATCTAACAAATTTTGAAATACAATCTCTATAAAATTTACAATCCCAAAATCAGTAGTACAAGTCATAAGCTCTACAGAGCTTGCTAGAAAATCTCTAAATATAATTGTTCCGAAATAAGGGTAAATAGTGTAAACTCAAAATCAAAAAGTGACTGCAAACGCAGCATCAGGTTTGCCTTGAGTCTCTACCAGAAGATTTGAACAACTAGCAACGATTGACTAACTCCACAATACCTGAATCTGCACAAAAATGAGCAGAAGTGTAGTATGAGTTGATGGTAGGCTATAATCTCATGTTTTAGTCGATTATTACATTCTAATTTACTGCACTTTAGTTGAGTTTGAGCTTTAATCGCTAGTGTTTTGAACTAATTGTGTGTTTTATGCCTTGTAGGAGTTATTTTGAGCTATGTAGATGTTATGAAATGAATTCAAGTGATTTGGAGCTTTGAAGTTTGAGTAAAATCCAGATAAATTAATCCAGGATCGTGTTCGGGGATCAACGAATGATAGTTTAAAATGAACGAAGAATCGAGCAAGAATACCGCGCAATGTCCAGTAAAATGAACATAATTTTTCGCTTGTAACTCCGTTTGGTCTTCACAATTTACTTTTAGAAAGCTGGTCCAAAGGGCTACAACTTTCATGTTTTATGTGTTTTCAATTTCGCAGCAGAACAGGGTGAAAAGTGCACGGAAAGTGTGCGATCACGCACTGACCGCGTATATGGGGCAGAACAGTGTGAAAAGTGCACGTGCACACTTCCTGGTGCGCATCCGCGCACGTCCTATCTTGGAAAAGTGTTCTTTTTTGCATAAGAGAAGGTGTATGTGTTTGGGCCTGACCCTGCTTGGTATATATACTTGAAAAAATGGTATTTTGAGGACTTTTGACATAATTTAAACCTAAGGAGGCTAAGGAGAAGTTGGATAAAGAAGAGCACAAGGAATCCATCATTCAATCCCAACACAAGATAAGAGTATGGATTGTTTTATGTTTTTCTTTACCTTACACTTAATTATGATGAATTACTCCATGTCTATAGAGTAGTTCTCTCTAGGTTTGATGGATTTGGTGTATTGATATTTGTTTGTGGATAATTAACTCTAGTATTATCTATTGAACCGTTTTTGAATGTTTTAATTATTTCATATTGATTCATTTATTAATGTAATCGAGAGAGGCATAACTTGTGATATTGTTGCTTTATAATTAGTTGGTTGAAGTCATTAATTCTTCTTAGTAATCTGTAACGACTCGACCGGTCATTTTTGCGTTATCGGACCTTGTTCCCCTAAATGAAACTCCCCATAAAGGCTTATTGTGATTTATGGCTTGTGGGGACGGGTGGTCCGGGATTCGGAAGTGTTTAGAGCGATATTGGAACACTTAGTTCCTTAAGGTTGTCCTTTCTAGCCAAGTTTGACTTGGGTCAACATTTTTAGTAAACGACCTCAAAATCGATTTTTGACGATTCCAGTAGCTTCGTATGATGATTTCAGACTTGGGCGTATGTTCGTAATGGGTTTTGGATGAACCGGGAGCGTTTCAGCGCCTAATATCGAAATAAGAGTTTCCTTAAGTTCATATTGTGGTTTGGGACGTGTTTTCATGTTATCGAGGTTCGAACAGAATTTTGTGATCGGGAATAATTCTGTTATGTCATTTATGACTTGCCTGCAAAATTTGGTGTCATTTAGAGTAATATAGGTCAGTTCGGCGCATTGTTAGCGAATTCAAGAAACTTAAAGTTCCTAAGTTTGATTTTAGGGGTTTTGAGGTGTGATTTTGAGTTTTAGCTATTGTGGGTGTTCCGAAGGCTTGAGCGAGTATGTATTATGATTTGGGACTTGTTGGTATATTTGGACGGGGGCTCGGGTAGGCCCAAATGCTTCTCGGACACCAAACGAGGCCAAAAACCAGCTGAAGTAGTTGCTGGTGCACCTAATCTGGTGTGATCGCATGTGCGGTTGCCCAGTCGCAGGTGCGAGACCACTCCTGTTGTCCCAGCATCGCAGGTGCAACCTCCAGGTGGGTTTCCCAGTTCTCGTAGGTGCGGAGCTGCAAGTGCGGACTCCTGCCTGCAGGTGCGAGCCCAGGCCCTTGTTCCATTTTCCGCAGGTGCGAGCTATTGCTCGCAGGTGCGTTCGTCGAGTCGCAGGTGCGGAAACCCCTGTAGGTAGTAAGGTATTTAAATGCGGAATTATCCCATTTTCACTCCATTTTCTTCCACCATAGACGATCTTGATAGCTTGGAAAAGAGTCCCACGACCTAGCTACTAAAAGGCAAGTGAATTCTATCCTAAAGTTAGTTAATGCATGAATTCCTAGTTGAATTTAACTACCTAATTAGTGGAAAATTAAGGATTTGGGTAGTAACCTAGGGCTTTTGAGAACTTAGAGAATTACCCGTGAATTGGCTATGAATTCATACAAAAATCATATATTAACGATCCTTAGGTTATGGGTGAGTGTTTCCTTCGAGAATTTTTGGAATCCGAGCATGCGGGCCCGAGGTTGAATTTTAGGATTTCTTCAAGAATGATGAATTTGACTAAATAGAAGGAGAATTCCATGCTTTGAGTACAATTTGATATATTTACGTAACGTTTGATTAGTTTCGAGTCCTTGGGTGACGAGTTCGGAGTTTCGGGCGCATTCTTGACCCGGGGAGTAGGTTCGATGCGAGGTGAGTCTCCTTTCTAACCTTGTAAGAGGGAACTTACCTCCTAGGTGATTTAAATGGCTATGTGCTAATGTTTGTGGGGGCTATGTACGCACAAAGTGACGAGAGTCTGTACGTAGCGACTATTATTGTTATGTCCGGGTGGTTAGGCCTACACCATGCCTTGTGTTTCTCCTTGAACTGAACAATATGCTTAATGATTTCATGTTACATGCCGCTTGTTTCCTTGAGATCATGGAATTTGAGAAATTTTCAAGGAATTGTTCACTGAAAAGTAATTTATAAAGAATAATGTGTGGATTGTGTGTGCATGTGACCGCTTCGCAATTTTCATTTTGCGAGCGGAGTGTTATTTTCCCCACTCTCATGGGAGCGGGCCATACGCCACAACGAGATTGAAAGATATATTATGGTTCAGGTCGTTCGACCCTCGGCAGTGCACAGATATGATCATTATGATGGCTCAGGCCGATTGTCCTTATCCTGTATGCGCATGCTAAATTGTTAATGATTCTTTTATGGATATTGAGTGGTCAGATATTTTTTTTTAAAAAAGAAAAAAAAGGAATAATGAAGTAGTAATTGTATACTTACTTCCTGTATTTATTTGGATTACTGTTATTTTTAATGTTTACTATTTTTATCATCCTTGTATGTCTGTTACCAATATTATATCTTGTTTAATCATTTTGTTGGACCTTAGTGAGTATCAAGTCGACCTCTCGTCACTACTTCTTCGAGGTTAGGCGGGATACTCACTGGGTACATATTTGTTTGTGTACTCATGCTACGCTTCTGTACTTAATTGTACAGGTTCTGAGGCTGGTGCATCTGGTTATCAGAGCGGAGCTCGATTCTGATCATAGTTGGACGTGACTTCACGGTGAGCTTCTTCTCCTGACGATCTTCGACAGCACCATGGAGTTTCTTTTGCTTATTTCCCGTCTATTTCTTTCAGACAATGGTACTGTATATTATATCTTTTGTATATTCTGTTAGTATGTCTGTAGGGCTTGTGACACTAGTTCCTGGCACACACGTGGTAGTTATTATGGATTTCGGGTCTGTATATATATTGGCTCACGCCTCCTTATGACCGCTTTTGGTAAAAACTGGCTAATTATCCTTTTTCGATTTATGATTTAAGATTTTAAAACTTGGTATATGTTGAAATGTTTAATCAAACAAGAAAGAACCCTTAGTAAAATAAGTGTTGTCTTGCACGACCCCGCTGTTGGGCGCCCTCACGACCTGAGTTAGGATTTTGGGCCGTGACATAATCGAAAGAGGCTAGTTGAATTGCTGACTAAACTATGTTAGGAGGATAATAGAAAGAGTTTCTCCTAAAGATCAATCCACTACGAATTCTTGTATATCTTCACATACTTAAAATTGGCTCATATTGTGAGGTTGAGACTTAATCGAGAGAGGAGTTTCTACTAAATAATTTAACTAATAACCTAGTGAATTCAAGAGACTCACTTGAATATTAGAAGTGAATTATCTAGAGTTCAATCCCAAACATTCATCTTGCACCTATCCTATCAACCCTATATTCTCCCCATTGATATCTTCCTTTGCTTACTAGTCGCGTTGTTTGTCACTAGCCAATAGTGTAGAATCTTAGTTAATTTAAGTTTTGATCATATAAACCTCAATTGTTGATCATCTTGGATAGAAATGTAGCTACAAACTACGATAATATTTTTTAACTCCAGTCTCTGTGGATATGATCTCCTATTATACTATATTCGACTAGCGAGCATATTTAAGTGTGTATTTCAAGCTCGTCAAATTTTGGCACCGTTGCCGGGAATTGGAAATCAATTGTGTTTGAAATAGTTTGTAGTGCTAATTCAGGAATTAGGTTTTACTTTTTTTTTTTTTTCCTTTTCTATTTTATTTTCTTTATTAGTTAACTTCTTTTCAAGATTTGTTTTATAGTTCCTAATAAGTTGGAGAAGATACTATAGATATTGAACTCTAAATGTTATGAATATGGAGTGCAACCAGCCTAAGAAAACGGTTGAAGAGTTAGCAGGTAAATATTATCAGCGGTCTGCTATGTGTTTTAAATGCTGTGGAAATCATATATGGGTTGACTGTCAAGAAGGTATGTATTCCTCCTATGGTTCGTATTTTGAATTCTGTTTCTAGTCCGTACAAGTATGGAGATTCATATGGGCACAATCTTGACTATAGTTGGGATGAGTACCCTTATTATAACTGGAATGAAAGCGAAGTGAGACAACCACCTCAAGGGGAGAATGGTAGTTTGGAAGAGCTTGTGTATAAGTTCATAAATAAGCCGGTAGAGAGATTTACACAAGATGATGAAGCTATGAACAACCTAACAAGATGAGCATCCACAGAGAGAGATTTTCACTATTCAAGATGACTCTGATTCAGCTGAGATGATTGAAAATAACGATGTGGTTGAGTGTGAAGAAATGAAAGAAGATTTCAAACCCCCATCCACCTTTCCACATTAGCAACATTTGGTAGACGAGAATGAGAAACAAATAGTCTTGGACATACTAGAGGAATATTCACTTGACCTTTCTTCTTTGTTTTCTTATTCTAACCTTGATCATGTGAATTTTGTTTTTGGGGATTTACAGGAATATGTATGGATTGATCTTGTGAAATAATGCAAAAACAAGTTAAGGCTCATCATGAAGGAGCAATTCACCGCTCAAGATGAGGACAAGAAAGAAAGAAAAGAGCGGGTCTTGCAGATATCCTTAGAAGAATTGTGCTTAATGAACTCCATAAAGAATCCCAAGGAGAGAAAACGAGGAATGAATTCAGAATTAGGGATGGAGTTCATAAGTTCTCGAAAAAGAAGAAAATTCAAGGAAGTTTCCTCTACCTTATGCCTTTTAATTGTGTGTCATGGGGATATATCACAACTTTAAGTGTGTGGTGGGGGATATTTGTATGTTGTATGTATATGTGTTAGTTTTTGCTTTTTAGTAGTTAGAAAAAAATTGAAAAACCCTTAAAAATTTAAAATTTTTGATTTTTCCCGACGATGGATATCATTCTACGGGTTTCTTGAGGGATTAAAGTCGAAAGAAAAAGACAAAAAGATTTTATTTTTGTAGGTAGTGTATGAATTCCCCCTTGGTTTTTCTTTGTGCCGTGATTATTTTCCAAGGGTTTTGTTTGAACCGGGTATAGTTAGCTTTTATTTTTGTTAGAAGTAGAAAACCTTGTGCTATGAAAGCAATATCTCTTGGCTTTGTTATGCCTTGAGAATAGTAAGTGTGTTAGTTGTGACGCTTAGGCTCAGTTTTTGACTCTTGTATAAGTACCTTAAACTGTATGATCTTAACTATGCTTAACTGCTTTGACTAGAGTGTCTTGATGGTCTGATCTTGGATGAGTTATGTGCCATGTGGGTGTGAGGTTTTGTGTTATTTTGTGCATTGCATTACATGTCTAGAACTTGCCCAGTGTCTTTGCAAAGCGAAATTGTAGTTTTTTTCAGTGTTGGAAGTGATATAAGCATTTCTTTGTTGAGCCATATATATAGTTTACCTACCAAATTGTTATGTAATCGTAGTTAACCCCATTGAGCATGTAATACTGTTTCTTTGGCAACCACATTACAAGCCTTACCCAATTGTTTGAATTGACAATCTATTTGAACCTTGTACCTCTCGTGAGCACTTGAAATTGTTATGAACTTTGTAAAAGATGAAGTGTGGGGTGGTTGGTTTGGTTTGTAAGTGGAACTATTGGAATTAGGAGAAATGTGCATTGTTTTGAAAAAGTAAGAGCCACTTGAATCGAAAAAGAAAGAAAAAAATGTTGTATTGTTGTGAAAAATATTCTTTGATAGTGGTGACTCTTGATGTAAATGTGCTTAAATAATTTGGGAGTTAATGTATATTGATGTGAAGGTGGAGTTATAGTTTGACATAAGTGTGGGGTTTCAACTATTAAAGTGTATGTACTAAAGTGTTTAGGGAGGTGTAGTCACTCTTATATCTAAATGTATCCTACCCATCCCGCAGCCTACATTACAACTAGTTAAAAGTCCTACTTGATCCATGACTAAATGAGCTCAATAAGTAGAGTAGTACACTACGGTCAAGCCTAAGGTTCATCTTTTGTGGCATATGATTGTTATTTTTGAGAGTGAGCAAATTCTTTCTATCTTGAGTTCTTAATTGTTATTAAATTCTATGGTGTTTGGAACTACTCTCTTTTGTCATGTGAGGGCACATGATTCATGAAGAAAAGGTAATGTCGTTGAGCTCTGTGTTAGAGTAAGTGAGTAAGGTGTGAATAATTCGTGGTGCTTGTGAGTCAATTCTTGAGGTGAAGATGTTACACTATTGTGCTTAGTCTATTTTATATATTCTTGGTATGATGAGTTAGGAGAGTTGGTTAGTAAGGTTGTGTCTATATAAGGTGTGGTTTGATTGCTCGAGGACGAGCAATGGTTTAAGTTTGGGGTGTTGATGTTAGTCTATAATCTCATGTTTTAGTCGATTATTACATTCCAATTTACTGCACTTTAGTTGAGTTTGAGCTTTAATCGCTAGTGTTTTGCCTAATTGTGTGTTTTATGCCTTATAGGAGTGATTCCGAGCTATGTAGATGTTATGGAATGAATTCAAGTAATTTGGAGCTTTGAAGTCTGAGTAAAACACCAAGGAATTAATCCGGGACCTTGTTTGGGGATCAACGGATGATAGTATAGAACGAACAAAGAATCGAGCAGACATACTGCGCAGTGTCCAGTAAAATGCACCTAACTTTCGCTTGGAACTCCGTTTGGGCTCCACATTTTATTGTTGGAAATCTAATTCAAAGGGCTATAACTTTCATGTTTTACATTTTTTAATTCACAACCGAACATGGTGAAAAGTGCACAGAAAGTGCGCGGCCATGCACTGACCTCGCATATGGGGCAGAACAATGTGAAAAGTGTGCGGCCAAGTGCGCGGGCACACTTCCAGGAGCGTGGCCGCACACGTCCTGTCCGTAAAAAGTGTCTTTTTTTATGTAGGAGAAGGTGCATGTGTTTGGGCCCGACCCTACTTGGTATATATACATGGAAAAAAGGTATTTTGAGGATTTTTGACATAATTTAAAGCTAAGGAGGCTAAGGAGAAGTTGGAGAAGGAAGAGCACAAGGAATTCACCATTCAATCCCAACTCAAGACAAAGATTTGGATTGTTTTATGTTTTTCTTTACTTTAGACTTAATTGTGATAAATTACTCAATATCTATGGGGTAGTTCTCTTTAAGGTTTGATGGATTTGGTGTATTGATATTTGTTTGTGGATAATTAACTCTAGTTTTATGTATTGAATCGTTTTGAATGTTTTAACTGTTGCATATTTATTTTACTTGTTAACGTAATCGAGAGAGGCGTAACTTGTGATATTGTTGCTTTATATTTAGTTGTGTGAAGTCATTAATTCTTCTTAGTAATCGAAAGAGGCTAGTTGAATTGTTGACTAAACTATGTTAGGAGGATAATCGAAAGAGATTCTCCTTAAGATAAATGCACTATGAATTATTGCATATCTTCACACACTTAAAATTGGTTCATATTGTGAGGTTGAGGCTTAATCAAGAGAGGAGTTTCTTATCACGCCCCAAACCTAGGAAGGCGTGGCTGACACCCGAAGCCGTACTGGCCCGAGCCAACCACTCTGTAACTCTTTTTTTTTTAACTATCATGAGCCAACATAGCCACAACTTGTAATGCATAACTATAAGTGGGAAAACACTGTATCAATGAACCATCTTTCTTATCCTTCCCCCATTTAGAAACATTCGTCCTCGAATGTTAACTCTTAGAGATTTACAAAATTTTCACCTGGGTCTCCCCTGTAAACTAAACTAAAATACAAACTATATCTGAAGTCTCAACTATTCACAACCTTTTGTACTTGATTATCTCGTATCTTCTTCACCTTTACCTTACTTACTTTTCAATCTCGCGTCGTATCTTTTGGTTATTTCATAATCTCCCTTCAACATAGATGGAAATTACGCTTAAAGCTCTACTGTAATACTTGCACCTCTGGTGCGTACAAAATCTGGCGAAAGCTTCATACTGGCTTCTTACAACTCAGCTCTATGGCACGATCTGGAAACAAAAGAAGGGTAACATTTCCTAAATGCCCTATAGCCTCTCAATTATAAATGTGGCGCGCAACACACCCATAAGTGAGACTCTACTAGGCACGGCTTTGTAGACTTCCTAGGACACGACCCGCTCTTATACCACTTTGTCACGCCCCAAACCTAGGGAGGCGTGGCTGGCACCCGAAGCCGTACTGGCCCGATCCAACCACTCTGTAACTTATTTTTTTGTAACTATCATGAGCCAACATGGCCACAACTTGTAATGCATAACTATAAGTGGGAAAACACTATATCAATGAACCATATTTCTTAAAACATGAATACATATGGGCCGTCAAGGACTCTGACATACTGTACAACAAAATGAACTTCTGTCTACAAAGCCTCAAAGATTATTTGACATCAAATGGGACAGGGTACCGGCCTACCCATAAGTCTGTAGCAAAAATTCTGACACGATGACTCATAGACTCGGATGCACTCCGAATGAGGTGGAGTCTTATCAATCATTCGGTGAATGCAAATCTCGTCTATTATGAGGGCTCTCCAAACTGATTATCTATACCTACAGGCATGAATACAGCGTCCCCAACAAAAGGACGTCAGTACGGATAATGTACTGAGTATGTAATGGAGAACTGAAACATAACAATAAGTCAACATTAATTAAAGACATATAAGAATCAACCTGAATATCTGAAGTACCACCATATATACATACTTATCATACTTATATATATAATGATTCTCTTTGAGATTGTTGCTATTATCCATATCGTATGATGCATGACTGCCCAACTGATCAGTGATAACTGCCCGATCGGCCTTCGTACGGTGGTAAATGTATGACTGCCCAACCAACTGTAGCTCGGTGGTAAATGTGTAACTTCCCAACCGACCGTATCTCGGTGGTAAATGCATGACTGCACGACCACTCGTAGCTCGGTGGTAAATGAATATGCATGACTGCCCAACCGGTGGTAAATAATTATATGTAACTGCCCAATCGGTGCATGGTAACTGCCTGACCGGCCGTAGCACGGTAGTAAATGCATGAAGATGCATGTATCACTATAATTATAAAATTTACCATCTCTATCATATACCTCAATAGGGACTTAGGGACATACTCACTTTACCGGAATGAATAACATAGACATCCTTAACTGCTAAGAGTAGAACCACTTATGGAATAATATTGTATTTACGTATCGTTACGTGGATCATGCCAAAAGAAAGAAGGGATAACCTTAACATACCTGAGCCGATTCTCTTGGCAATCCCTCTTAACACACGTCAATTGCGACAACACGTAACGGCGGACCGAATTAGGGGAAAATTCGTATGATATTCTTGAGAAAGATCGTACTGTGATTCCTTAGAATTGCATCTCACGCTATTGTAGCGTTATGAAATTTCATATGAATTCATTTGGGAACTTATCTGATACTTATTTAGCACATACATCTCTTATAATTGTGGTGTTATCCAACCTAAATCTTCGAAAATAACGCATGAATGTTACAGGATTTGATCAGACACCACACATGAATGGTTGAATGTGAACTAGACTTCGGTAATCAAATTGGGATATATCTAGCTAGGATGCATTGTATTTCCAAGTAATAAACCAACCAAGTCACTTATGTCCAATTCTCTAAATGATCCAAAGAAGTAATCAAGGAAACTTTTTGTCTTTTGACTCATCATGGACATTTTGCCACTTTGGCTTGGCTTAATGCCACGTGGAAACCCCAAAAAATATCTTTATCCACTCAATCCTTCTTAATACCACAATTATCTCCACCATTAATCAATTACCCCCATAATTAGGAATTATCTCAAATTACTTAAAATACTACTTGCTTTTAACGCACTTTATACGCCTTACTATCATGGTCATGTGGTACCTTGTAAAATAAATACATACACTACTATTTTATTAAAACATCCATGTAAAATTCATATATTTTCTCAACTTATAATTTTTCTAATCTCTTATAAAGAGTAAAAATTCTCGTACACTTAATTCTTAAAATGGTAGAAGGATAACCTTCTTTTCTTGGAGAAAATAATTTCTATATTTACAAAAAAGAAAATCCCATAAACTTTATCATATTATGTGTATAATTTAAAGCATATTCGAAAGTAGTAATTTCAATAACTATATAAAATCATATTTTTTCAAACCTTTTTTTTTTTTTACAAAAATGTTCCACTCAAAATACCATATTCAATGTATATAACGATATCAATATTGTTAAACTTACGGGGCCTTATAGTCACAAATCCTCTATAATCTCATGAATGGTCTTAATCCCTTCAAGCTCATATGGATTTCTACGACTTATCCTAATATTAAAGTACGAGGTGTAATATTTCTACTAAATAATTGAACTAATAACCAAGTGAATTCGAGAGACTCACTTGAACATTAGAAGTGAATTATCTAGAGTTAATTCCCAAACATTCATCTTGCACCTATCTTATCAACCCTATCTTCTCCCCATTGATATCTTCATTTGCTTACTAGTTACGTTGTTTGTCACTAGTCAATAATTTAGAATCTTAGTTAATTTAAGTTTTAATCATATAAACCTCAATTGTTGATCATCTTGGATAACAATATCGCTACAAACTACGATAATAGTTTTTAACTCCAATCCATATGGATACGATATTATACTATACTATATTCGACTAGTGAGCATATTTAAGTGTGTGTTTCAAGATCGTCATGAGTACACCACAGCGGTACCCAGCAAGTAGCAAGATTAACCTCAGTGGAGTCATGACGAGGAACAACCAAGACACCTACTGGAATAAATAACCTGAACAAGTATTGTGATGACCAAAGGGGTCATTTTATGAATTAAGACTCCGTTCTAGGCTTATTAGCCATAAAAAGACTAATTTTAATTACTTCGATTTATGTGCGTAGTCCGGGCATGAAACCGGAAAGCTTTTATGTGAAAATAAAAGAAATAATAATTTTTAGAATTAAAATCCGGATCTGTGTTTCGACAATCTCGGGAGGTCCGCATTTTAATATAAGACTTGAGCGTACGCCGGAAATGAATTCCGAGGTCCCAAGCCATAGAAATCAATTTTTGAAAGAAATTGTTTTGTTGAATTATTAATGAAATAAAGAAAAGAACTAATGTTTGAAACCATTGGTATCGGGCTCATATTTTGGTTCCGGAGCCCGGTATAGATTTTTTTATAGTATTTGACTACTAACTGTGAAGTTTGGTGAGAATCGGAGTTTATTTGACGTGATTTGGACGTCCGGTTGAGAAATAGTGAAATTGAAGTGTTCTTGAGAAAAATGATGAGTTTTGAGGTTTTTTTTTTGGGCAAATCCACTAGGCAGGAGCCTAGGACTAGTTTTATTAATACTAAAAAGCTAAAAAGTACCACATAGGAAGAGTACAAATAAGGGGGACAAAAGCACCAGTAGTGTTGCCTCTATGCCTTGGCTACATAATCACTCCTCTGCGCCTCACAATGCCCTTATGGCAGCCTCATGTAGAGGAATCATGGTGTAGATGCCGGCAAAGTCTCACGAGGGCATATAATCTCATAGCCATTTGGATATCTTTCCAAAGGCATAGGGCTAGAGCAACACAAACTGGGCTAAACCTTACCTTACTAATCCTATTGAGGCAAATAAAAAGCCTCACCTACTAGCATGCATGTAGAAAGAAAGAACTAGCTAGAACTAGATATTCTATGATGATCACAGAGTTTATAACATACTCTGTGATGATATTACATAGAACTATACTAATGTGATGGTATAATAAGAAAATGTAGGAGAAACAATACTGCTCCCTCTTCTCTAATGTTGTGAAATCTTTAATTTGTAGACTCTTGAAGTCTTCATCATCCCTTTTCAAAATGTCTTCAAAATTCATGCTTTTTTCTTTGAACGATTGGTCTTTGTAGATGTGGTTTGGCTGGCCTGCTTTTGTTTAGCAACTCTCATCGGAAGTCGCCTAATGATTGCTTCCTCGTTCACTCTACCATCACAGCTCTTCTTCCTTGTATGATTCTTCTTGTTTTGTCCACTATGCATAGGTGATAAATCACCTTTCTTTGCTGCCTCTTGCCTCCATTTTTGAAGAATTCATCTTCCTCTCCATCTTCATATATGTCTTCTCCTACGTTACCTGAATTTGGCCTATTTTGGAATGTGTCTTGTGCAATTAGCACGTGTTCATTGTGTTTAATTACCAACGCTGCCTTATTTTGACTGTGTTGTGTGCCTTGCTGCTTATTGTTCGTCTTGTTCACACGACCAGTACTATCCACCTGCTTTGTATTGATAGATTTTAGGGGCTTATAACTTACCAGAGCATCAAGTAGGTTTTTATCCTCCAATGTGATCCCAGGTGTTGTACTAGCATGTTGTTG
>ML385331.1:73045-86524 GCA_005239525.1 Nicotiana knightiana | reverse complement strand
TGTGCAATTAGCACGTTTTCATTGTGTTTAATTACCAACGCTGCCTTATTTTGACTGTGTTGTGTGCCTTGCTGCTTATTGTTCGTCTTGTTCACACGACCAGTACTATCCACCTGCTTTGTATTGATAGATTTTAGGGGCTTATAACTTACCAGAGCATCAAGTAGGTTTTTATCCTCCAATGTGATCCCAGGGGTTGTACTAGCATGTTGTTGCTGTCCTCGAGTTACTGGAGTCACTGTTGCTCCTGTAGTGATTGTAAACTGTTGTTGTTGTCCAGTTTTGCTTACTACACCTGATGTATTACTAGGGATAAAGGCAGGTGCATTGGAGTTAAGTTTGCTTGGAGTTGCACTAGCATCTTCCCTTGGTAGCGATAGTGAACCATATAAGTGCATGTCTTCACTATCACTCTCTTGTCCAAGGTCATCAGTCGAACCTCCATCATATTCAATACCCCAGTCCTCATCATCATCATGATCACTCTGATCTGCCCAAAACTTGGATTTAATAACCATATCCCTCACATTAGCTTTTATAACTTCACTGTTATTTCCCGTAGAGAGCATTAGTTGCCCAGATTCCACACCATGTTCACCACACGATTCCATGGTTTGTGTAGGAACTCCAAACACAGATTTGTTCAAAGTCACAATTGGTTGTTTAACCATATTAGTGTGTGTTACCATATTGGTGTGCGTTGCCATTGCTGCCTGGGCCTCTTTAATAATCTGTTCCATACGTGGGCTGGAGAATTGCAAGGTTGGAGTTGACGAGCTATGTGCGAGTTGTCCTGTATCTCCACGCATCAGTTCCAACTTCGTACCAAGCTGAAACGATTGCCTCAAATTTCCATCATGCTCCTTGACAAATTCTGTTGCTCCCAGAATTTTTGTAACAGCTGCTGTAGAAAGATATGCCCCAGCTGAAACGATTGCAGCAGCAGACTTTTCTGCTGTGACTGAAGCAGACTTATCAGCTGCATCGACCAAATTTTGCTGCTCTAAACCAGCTGCACTCTTAACACCTTTGCGCACCCTACTTCCATCACCAGCAACTGCTTGTGTTTCATCAGCCATCTGTTGCTCCTCATTGACATGCTCACCCTCATTCACCAAAGCATCAAAAGAGTTTGAAACTCCAATAGCCTTTGATGGTAGAATCAGATTTTGAAGACTTGGAGTTTGCTTCTTGCTAGGTGATTTATTCACCCCTTTCCAGTGATTTTTAACAACTCCAGCAGCCTGTTTTTCCCCCTCTAACACATGAGAAACATTACTCACAAGTACTGCAGTTCCAGTAGCTAATTGCTCACCAGTGGCATTCGAGACACACACATCATTCTCCAGTTGCATTCCATACCCTTTAACTGTTTGATACCCAGCTTCAGCAATTTTTTGCCCAGCCTTATGGACACCAGCAGATGCAGGGCATGTAGCAGCCTCCAGATCTTTAGCAACATTATTACGAGCTGCTGCAACTGGAGCTATCACAGCACCATCAACATCTGCTATATGTTGCGAATTAGAAGTATATATTTGTTGACCAGTTCCCTTAGTATTTGAGACAGCAACTCGATCAGTTGTGGCATTCTTAGAAATCACATGTTCCACTCGATTCTCAACAACTCCTTCATCCACATTCCCAGCATTAACAACCTGGTCAGACCCCTTCATCATCACTGTTTCACTAACCAAATTAAGTGCACTGGAGACTCTAGCTAGAGATCGATCAACTGGAATATCGGCACGATTTGATGCATTAGTTTTTTGTTGCCACTTAGCATTTAAATAGTCCCTAGTATCCCCTTGTAATTTTTCTACCTTGTTCATCTCCCAGCTAAAGCCAAAACTTCAGCAGGCAGAACACGTTCCTTATTGACAGTGATATCGATCAAATTTTCCTCCTGTTGCATATCATCATTCGCCCTATTCCTTTTAATCAATGAACGACAATCTTCACCAGCATGTCCTTGTCGTTTGCACACATTACAATATGATGGAAGATTATCAAATACAAACTCCTGTATATGCTCAAAAACCTTACCAGATTTGTCGTCGATAAATTGTAACTTCATATTTTTGGGATGTTTGTCAAGGAGATCAAGAACTACCTTAACTCTAGCTGTACTAGGTCTTGTCCTAGATTGTGTGGCCTTGTCTATTGCAATAGGTTTTCCCACAGCTGATGCGATTGACAGTAAAGGTTTCTTGGCGAACAGGTTCGTCGGCAAATCTGGAAACGATACCCATGCCACTGTTTTTGACGTCTCAACCTTAGGATTGTAATCTTGAGTCCATGGGAATGTACGATATTGATGTTGTTGTCCTTTGTACTGTAAATAACCAACCTGCTTCGACAGAACTGTTACAAAATCGTCATAAACATCACAACGAATCAACAATTGTCGAAACGCGAGCAAGCCGATCAAACAGCGACCTTTAGTCCCAAACTGTGTTGGAATTAAATTTCGTAGTTCCGGCAAATCTGGCGCACCATATGAGAGCTTCATCACTACAGCTTGGTGAAGACCTTCTTCAACTGCATATTCCTCCAGTTCCTTAAACAAAAATTGCATCATAAGCTGTCCATGAACATGCTGGACAGGTTTAAGGATTGTTTTTGCTACTGGTTGTGATTTTGACGTGAGTAATGAAGCATATGTATTCGTTTTAGGGATGGGATTCGTCTCTCCCATAGCTTGAAGCTGGGGAGAGGCCTGCACGTCCATGGCAGCCCTTAGTTCTCCATGTCGCCCAAGAAAGAGAGGAGAGAGGAGAAAGCAGCGTGATATCGGGTTTGGATTAGTTTTGAGGTTTAATTCATAGTTTTACATGTTATTTTCATTATTTGATTGCACGAGCAAGTATATATGAGTTAGACTTGTGTGCATGTTTGGTTTAGATCCCCGAGGGCTTGGGTGAGTTTCGAAAAGGTTTGGGTTGTGTTGCGCTCGTTCTTTCTTATGTTTCGACGTCGTTTCTTCAAACATGAATGATATCATATTGAGCAAATAAGCTTTGATTTCTGTTTTGAATGAATTATTAGATCCGTATCGTAATTACGGACCCGTAGCAAAAAAAATCGTTGAATTTGGACTTCGTATGAGGATTTTATGGTCATTTTACTAAGGTTGCCAGATGTTTCAGATTAATTACGAAATTGTCACTGACAGCGTATTTAAAAATCTGCACTATTTGCAAATATTAAGACCTACATATCTCATTCATTATAAGGTCAAATTGAGTGATTCAAAAGTCTAACTTTACCAGAATTTCACAAAGAATCCGTTGGAGAGATAAAAATCGAGTTTCGGGATCATTTGGTACGACAAACGAGGAAGAATAGCTGACAAAAAAATATATAAAATTAGGGTTTGTTCATTCAGTCATATTTTAAGTTGGGAGCTCGGATTTGGGCGATTTTCACCATAGGGATTGGGGTAAGTGTTCTCTGATCATTTTTTTTGTTATATTTCAATTACCCAATGTTTTCCATCACTTTTAAATCAAAAACTAAGAATTTTCATGGTAAAAACTGAGGGTTTGGGTAGAATTAAGGAATTTTGTAAAAATTAAATCTTTACCTCGAATTGAGGTCGGATTTCGAAACTAATTGTATATTCAGGCTCGTGGGTGAATGGGTAAACGTAACTTGGTCTGAACCCCGAGTTTGGACCAAGCGGGCCTGGGGTCGGGTTTAAACTTTTTTTGAGAAAACTTAGGGAAAATTATAATTTTCAATAAAGTTGGTTCCTTTAGCATTAATTAATGATATTAAGTTAATTATGGTTAGATTCGAGTGTATTTGAGGTGAATTCAAGAGGAAAATCTATAATTGAACAGTGAGTGGCCTGCGAAGTTAAGGTAAGTGTTTGGTTTAACCTTGACTTGAGGGAATAGGAATCCCCAACTTGATTGTTATGTGAAATTGCTTGTGTATAGTGTATAGGTGAGGTGATGAGTACATATGCACTACCAAATTGTTGTTTACCATGATCCGTTTTCCATTTTCCATCTATTTGCTTCCCGGCTTGACTGTTTTATGATTGTTGAGGTTTATATGGTCAAGTGATGATCTTTGTTGTAATAACTCTAAGACCTGAATAAGAGTCACATGTACTTTTGTCTTGATTTTATATAGATCAAGAATGCATTTGGATTATCGTTTTTATGTTTTTCTTTTGAAGATTTAGTAAAGTCTTAAACCTTAGACCAATAAACAAACAAAAAAAGTATTGATAATATTGTAGAGTAGGACCCCAAACTTTAAAAATGTAAAGCGGTAGGATAAGATAAACTATTTGGAGTTCATTACATTTAGGTCATGAGTGAATAGATGAAAATATTCATTTATAAGCGGCTTTTAGAAATATGTTCAAGTACGTAATTGAATTATTCCGCATATGCTTCTTGACTATTTGTTTTCATTAGATTATTGCCAAGCATTATTGCACGAGTGTTAAAAGTGTTGGTTGTTCCCTTGATTTTGTTATGGTACATAAAGGTTGAGCTGGATGACAGTGTTATGATATTTACATATATTCTAGTTGGTTTCATTATGAAATAATATTGGATACAGCTTGTGAGTTATACTGTGTTCTGTTTACAATTATTGAGATAAACGTGTTGTGAAAGGCTTGGCCCGAATTGTGAAAGTTTTTGATAAATAAATCAATTGATAGTGATAAGGGTGGACAATATGATAGTGATAAGGGCGGCCAGTGGAAATAAATGATAGTGATAAGGGCGGACAGGGGAAATAAATGATAATGATAAGGGTGGACATGGAAAATAAATGATAGTGATAAGGGTGGACATGGGAAATAAATGATAGTGATAAGGGTGGACAGGTGGGATCGGGTTGCACGCCGCAACAAGACAGTGATGAGGGAGAATATTTATATTTTACTGATTTTAATTATAAAGATTTGGAAACTTTATTGTTTTACTCTACTGTTTTCCCATATCTTTCACATTTGGTTATTTTAAATTTAAGTTTGGAAACTTAGAAAGTTGAGTGAAATTTTGGTGACAGCTGAGGCCTGGAATCGGCGACTGAGTTATTTTATTTATTTATTGTTGCAGTTATATTTTCTTGTTTGCGTAGAATTGTTTTATTACTTTATTATATACATATATTGTCGCAAGTTAAGTTATAATTTCCCCACCTTAGCCTCGTCACTTCTTCGTCGGGATTAGGCTCGGCACTTACTCAGTACATGGGGTCAGTTGTACTGATACTACACTCTGCACTCTTTTTTGCAGATCCAGGTACCGGCCAGCAGTAGAGATTATTAGTAGCCGCTATTCATTATCCGGAGACATGAGGTATATCTGCCGGCGTTCGCAGATCTCGAGAGTCTTCTCTTAGTTCGTAGAGACTATTTTATAATTTTCCTAAAACAGATATATTATTTCTTTCAGCCCGTTGATTGTAGTATTCTTTAGTAGTTCGTGAATTGTGATACCAGACCCTGGGGTAGTCTCAGAGTTATTTATATAATTAGTTTATGGCTCGATCTATTTATTTGCTTATTATTTATATTTGGAGTTATTCTTTGGAAACCATTAGATTAAGTTTACTTTAAATTTATTTTATTATGTTTAAATGGATAATCAAAGGAAAATAGCTAATCGAACTCTAACATTGGCTTACCTAGCAAGTGTGGTGTTAGGCGCCATCACGATCCCTAAGGTTGAGAATTTGGGTTGTGACAAGTATAAGTGTAGAAACAACAAAGTACGATATCTATATAAAGAGTACACAAAATGACAAAACAATACAGTAAGTGCAGTAAGAAAGGAAATCAACAACTAACCGCAAAACACCATAATAATGACACAGTAGAATGAACAGAACACAGTTTAAATCCGGTGATCATAAATAAAGGAATGGCAAGTAATAACTCAACAAAAACGACCGCTTTCATACCAGGTTTTAGCTAATAACCTCCACGAGGTACCGAACCTCAGAATATCCACATTTCCATGGGTCCCAATTTCGGAACCCTAAACACTTGATATCTTGTGCCCTTATTATAAACTTATAACCGCACTGACGACTCACGTGCCAATAGATCCATTCTCGCATAGAGGGCAAGTAAAAAAGGGTGTGCATCATTACTCAACAATATCAAGATTCATCCTCTTAACTGATAAGAGTGATTAACTACGTGTATGCTTATGCAAGTGTTATAACATAGTTCATGCCAGCTAGTAAGTATAGAGAAAATGGACAGCACGTAAAAGGTCTTCCCACAATTTTTCACAAGATAAAACTCACACAGGTAAGTGCGCCACTACACACATATCAACAACAAGAGTATCCCCAGGCCATATCCCTAACATAGCCCACCTTGTCTCGCCATGTGTGCAATAGTAAATTAAATGTCCGCCTTATCTCACCACACGTGCATAATAATATTCTCACCTTGTCTAGCCACATGCGCAACCCATATATATATTGCCCGCCTTGTCAAGCCGCATTTGTAAATAACAATAGTAACAATAACATGGCAGAAACCTCGTGCAACCCAATAACACCCACACGGCAAAAACCTCATGCATCACAATAACAACCGCACGATAATAACCTCGTGCATCACAATAATAATCGCACGGCATAAAACTTGTCCATCGCAATAACAACCGCACGGCAAGAACCTCGTACATCACAACAACAATACAACAACAACAATGACAATAATACGGAGTACGACAAATAAATCAACTCAGAAATTCCAGAACTCAAAGAAACGGAAGAACTAGTTTACAAGGAATAACCACAATAGTGAATGCTAGTCATAATAAGAACAACTCAACAAGGGGGAAAAATAATATGTAACAACTGTCCCACAAATTACAGTTCAACAACAAGGGAGATATCACGAGTCAATAATTCCAATAAGGATAAGTCAACTAAGATATAGGATACCTAAACTTCTTTTAAGGTTGAGGAATTACGAAAGAAATACAACAAATTCAATTAAGGATAGGCAACAAGAAGATAATCATAACCTCGATCAAGGATGAACAATTACAGAAGAGAAAGTTATGCTTTCAATTAAGGAGAAGCGATTAGGGAGGGATATTATGCAATAGAAGAGGTAACAACTTCAGTTAAGTCATATAAAGTCAAATAGGCAATAAGAGTGGATCAGGAAGCAACTAATTCCAATTTAAGCATGTAGATGTGAAGCTAGTATGAACTTAATCATAACAAAAACAACTTCATACTCAGTGAATACACGAACCTAAGAACCCTAAAAGTCCAACTTTCCACAAATAAGCCTGAGCTTTTACTCGTCACCTCGTGTACATGGACATCACATGATACAATTAGCATAGAAAACTCAAATCCTAAGGGGTAGTTCCCCCACACAAAGTTAGGCAATATTCTTACCTCAAAGCAGACAGATTAATACTCTAAAATGAACTTCTCGGATGAAATGACCTCCGGACGGCTCAAATCTAGATAAAATAACTTTAAAGCATAAATAAAATTCATAAGAAACTATTCCGAATCATAAAGCCTCAATCTTTATCAAAATTTAAAAATCGACCCAAAAGTCGACCCCCCGGCCCGCACCTCAGAACCCGACAAATTTCAAAAAATCCGAACATCCATTCTCATACGAGTTCAATCATACTAAAATTATCGAATTCCATTACCATTTCGTCCCTCAAATCATGTTTTTCGTTATGAAAGTTTTCTTCAAAAATCCTCATTTTCCTCAACTCAATACACTAATTTAATGATAAAAATAAAGATAAAATCATGGAATATAATAAATTCTAGGTGAAGAACACTTACCTAATCGATTTACTTGAAAAACCCACAAAGAATCGCTCAAAAACGAGCTCTAGAACTCCAAAAATGGTGAAAATGGCTAACCCTCGAAATGGAGAACTATATATTCTGCCCAGGCATCAAAGCATCGTGAACGCAAAAGACTGATCGCGTTCGCGAAGAAGGAAAAATGAAGGATGCCCAGACGACACTACGCGAACGCGAGCAAAGGGCTGCGAACGCGAAGAACAAAAACAGGAACCTTTGGGAACGTACAAGGGAACACGCGAATGCGAAGGGTAAACGATCACCAGTGCCAAGTGCTTGGTTTCTACTACGCGAACTCGAAGAGGCGGACGCGAACGCGAACGTGAAGGAGGGGAAAGGCAGGCTTCCGCGATCGCGGAAGAAGTTATGTGAACGCGGAGAACAAATAATACATCCTCCAAAATTACACTACGCAAACGCGAAGGAAGTGATACGAACACGGTTAAGGAAACCAGATGATAGAAAACAACAGTCCAAAAATAGGAGGAAATGGCCCGTAGCCCATCCGAAACTCACGCGAGGCCCCTAGGACCCCGTCTAAACACAACAATAAGTTTCATAACCTAACACGGACTCGCTTGAGGTCTCAAATCACATCAAACAATGTCGAAACTACGAATCGCACCATGAATCGAACTTATGAACTTTCAAATTTTCCAACTTCTAAAACTCACGTCGAAACATATCAAATCAACCTGGAATGACGTTCAATTTTGCAGGAAAGTCCAGAATGACATAAAGAGTTGTTCCAACTCTCGGAATTGCATTCCTACCTCGATATCACCAGAGTCAACTCTTGGTCAAACCTCTCCACCTTATGAACTTCAAATTTTCCAACTTTCGCCGACATGCTTCAACTTACGCTGTTGAAATCATCAAAAATCCATTTCGGGCCCGTTTACACAAAAGTCAAATTTTGGTCAACTCTTACTGCTTAAGCTTCCAAAACTAGAATCTCACTTCCGATTTGACTCTGAACCATCCGGTAATTGAACTCGACCATGCACGCAAGTCAATACACATAATACGAAGCTTCTCAAGGCCTTATGCCGCTGAACATGACTTAAATCCTCAAAAAAACCGACCGGGTCGTTACATTAATGTTGGGATTGAACTACATGATTTCTAGAATGAATAAAAGGTGATTATATATATATGGGTTCTCAAAACAACCGACCGGGTCATTGCATTAATGTTGGGATTGAATCACATGATTTCTGGAATGAATAAAAGGTGATTATATATATATATATATGTATATATATATATATGTATATATGTATATATATATGTATATATATATATATATATATATTCACGACCCCAAATCCTAAGTAGGTCGTGATGGCGCCTATCATGGAACTAGGCTAGCCAACCATTATAGACTATCATAATATTTCATAATTTCCAAAATTTAGCAGATTTTAAAACAGCAAAATGAGATGAAAAATTTATACACTTCCCCAAAACCTGGAGTCAACTGTCATGAGCATCTAGGACTGTAAATACAATGTACAACACGGTGACTTGCTACTACAAAAGCCTAAAGCACAAAATACAAAAAAAAATTAAGCCTTGAGGAAAGGAAAAGAGGTGAGCTGGGGACGCTGAGCAGCTACTTCGATCCTCGAAAAAACTCCGGACGCGTCCGAAAACCAACTAATGAGATGGTCCGGTGCCTGGATCTGCACACAGAGGTGCAGGGAGTAACGTGAGTACGCCAATTCAGTAAGTAATCAAAGTAACTACAAACTTGAGTGTAGTGACGAGTATTTATAAATCATGTAAATCCATATAATGAATAACAGTGGAAATGAATAAATCAAGTCAGGAATCTACATTCTGAATATTTCATAAAACTCCAGTTTCCATTTAAAAATCTCGTATAAAATCATTTGTCCAACATTATCATCAGAGGCTCAGTGTAAAAAAGAGTGAAAAATAGTAGTTTCATAAAATATAAGCCCCTCGGGCACAATATCACTTCACAATAAAGCCTCTCGTACAAGCCTCTCAGTCACTCTTGACTCCACTATCAGTATCTCATCCTCACACTAGACACTCGTACTCAGCAAGTACCAGGAATACACACAACTGCTGCGGCGGGAATCTCGATCCAACACACACACACATACATATACATATATATATATATATATATATATATATATGATGCGGCGTGCATCCCGATCCTTATAATATATGCTGCGGCATGCAGCCCGATCCATATACTAGTCGACTGCGCCCACTGGGGGTGTACAGACTCCGGAGGGGCTCCTACAGCCCAAGCGCTATATTTGATGCGGCGTGCAGCCCGATCTAATATGTATATTGCTGCGGCGTGCAGCCGATCCATATATAACATATATTTCTATGGTGTGCAGCCCGATCCATACTTAATATATAATCTATATTGTTGCGGCGTGCATCCTGATCCATATGTAATACATAACATATATATTGTTGCGGCGTGCAGCCTAATCCATAACTATCCTCACATATTCGACTCTCGGCCTGGATATATATATATATTGCAGTGGCGTGCAGTCCGATCCATAACTACCCTCACATACTCGGCTCTCGGCCTCGCTCAGTCATCCTTACAAGCCACTCGGGCAATTCATCTATGACGACCCAAAGGGTCATCACCTATTTTATTACCCATCCCATACTTTTGAGGCCTTGAAAACCTCATCTGTAGTTGCCTCGATTTGCATGCGTAGTCCGGGGGCGTAGCCGGAATGCTTAAATATGAAATTCTGTGAAAAATGCTAAGATTTGATATTAAAATAAATAAATTTGACTTCGGTCAACATTTTAGGTAAATGGACCCGGACCCGTGATTTGACGGTCCCGGAGGGTCCGTAGGAAAATATGGGACTTGGGCGTATGCCCGGAATCGAATGCTGAGGTCCCAAGCCCGAGAAATAAATTTTTGAGTGAAATTATTTTTCTGAAATTTATAAAGAAAAGTGAAATAGAAATTGGTTAGAATGTGTTGGTATCAGGCCCGTATTTTGGTTCCGGCTCCCGGTACAGGTCTTATATGTGGTCTAAGATATTTCTATGAAGTTTGGTTGAAATTGGACTTAAAACTCTAAATTTGAAAGTTTATGAAGTTTGAAGAAAAAACTAGTAATTTTGAGGTTTGATTCGTTGTTTTTGATGTTATTTTGGCGATTTGATCACACGGTTAAGTTTGTAGAATGTTGTTGAGTTAGTCCATGTGATTTTTTAGGAGCCCCGAGGGCTCGGGAGTGTTTCGAAGGTGTCTCGGAGTGATTTTGAACTTAGGAAAAATTGCTGGTTTTGCTTCAGCAGTTGCAGGTCCCATTTGTTCTTCGCGTTCGCGACGCCTCTCCCGCGTTTGCGAAGCTTTCGGCTTTTCCTTCATCGCGTTCGCGACTCCTCTCCCGCGTTCACGAAGCTTTCGGCTTTTCCTTCATCGCGTTCGCAGCCATTCCCTCGCGATCGCGTAGGGTTATTTGACCCTGAGGGCTTATCCCTCTTTTCCTCTTCGCGTTCGCATACACTTGACCGCGTTTGCGTGGCTTTGCAGGTCTTCTACATCGTGTTCGCGTGATGTCCCACGCATTCCCGTAGGCCAATTTCTGGACCCCAGCCTCTTTACTCTTCGCGTTCGCGTTTGCATTCACCCTTCCACGAACGCGATGGTATGTTCAGTCTACCCTTCGCGAACGCAACCTCCCTTCCGCGAACGCGAAGGGCAATTTTGCCCAGTTATATATTTCAATTTCCCGAACAGTAGCCTCAGGATTTTTCATAAGTTTTCACGAAATTCATCTTCTCCAAGGTCCTTAGGCATCCTGAAGCCATCCTTCACCAAAACTTCTTGGGTTAGTAAATTTTAACTCGTTCCCTTCATTTTTCATCTATATCTAATGAATTCCTAGGCCTAAAACATGTAAATTAGAGTAGAAATTGGGAATTTGGGTAGAGTTAGGCCCTTTTGAATTTTCTTGATTTAGACCTCGTTTTGGGGTCGAATTTGAAAAAAAATTATATATTCGGGCTCGTGGGTGAATGGGTGACGTGGTTTTGGGTCCGAGCCTCGTGTTTGGACCGAGGGGGCCCGGGGTCGAATTTTGTTATTTTGGAAGAATGCATGGAAATGGGTAATTAGGCTATGTAATTGAATTATTGAATCCTTATTGATATACTTGAGTTGATTATGCCTAGATAATACCATTCCGGAGTTGAATTCTAAAGGAAAGGCGGTGTTAGAGGGTTGATTGCTATATTTTGGACCCGAGGTAAGTGTTTGGTCTAACCTTAGCTTGAGGGAATAGGAGTTGAGTATTATTTGCTATTTGCTAATTTTCAAATACGATGTATAGGCATTGTGATGAGTATCTATACATTGGTGTCTAGCATGACCGTGAGTCCCTATATTGTGAAT
Organism: Nicotiana knightiana; assembly: GCA_005239525.1. Taxonomy (NCBI): domain Eukaryota; kingdom Viridiplantae; phylum Streptophyta; class Magnoliopsida; order Solanales; family Solanaceae; genus Nicotiana; species Nicotiana knightiana. The sequence goes on along the minus strand of ML385331.1, from coordinate 74,265 downwards.
ATTCTGACTTTGTTGTAATTTCTATGCCTAATTGATGATTTCTATATGATGTAAAGGGCATGTGAAGGAATATGAGATAATTACATTCTTTGGAGCATTGGCTCAAATTGTGAAACGAATAATGAAGAAATATGAGATATTACATCTTTTGGAGAATTGGCTCGAATTGTAAGACGAATGATGAAGGAATATGAGACAATTACATTCTTTGGAGCATTGGCTCAAGTAATAGAGTAAATCATGGAAATGAAAGTGAAATAAAGAGAAAGAGTTATTGAAATATACCCTTGTCGGGTCATCGTTGTATAGTTCCCTTGCTGGGATTTAATTGTTTAATTGATGTTCCCTTGCTGGGATTTAATTGTTTAATTGATGTTCCCTTGCCGGGATTTCTATTTTTATTTTGTTTACACCCTTTCCCTTGTTTGTGATTGCTGTTTGGGTGAGGAAGAGTGTTAAAGCACGAAGGGTGCTGCAGTGCATTGTTTGATATTGTCTCCCTTGCTGGGGTGTTGAGATCACTGTTATTGTTCCCTTGCCGGGATTCCTATTTCTATTTTGTTTACTCCCTTGCCCGTTGTTTGTGATTGCCGATTGAGTGAGGAAGAGTGTTAAAGCACGAAGGGTGATGCCGTGCACTGTTTGCTATTGTGAGGAAGAGTGTTAAAGCACGAAGGGTGATGTCGTGCATTGTTTGAGATTGTGAGGAAAGAGTGTAAAGCACGAAGGGTGATGTCGTGCCATGTTTTATATTATTATGCACGAGGGGACATTTCATGCCATGTTTTATATTATTATGCACGAAGGGACATATCGTGCCATATTTTATGTTGTTATGCACGAGGGGACATTCCGTGCCATGTTTTATATTATTATGCACGAGGGGAGATTTCTTTCCATGTTTTATATTATTATGCACGAGGGGACATTCCGTGCCATGTTTTACATTATTATGCACGAGGGGACATTCTGTGCCATGTTTTATATTATTATGCACGAGGGGACATTTCGTGCCATGTTTTATATTATTATTATACACGAGGGTCCAATCTGTGCCGCATCTTTCACTGTTTAATCTGTGTTGTCAATTCCCGTTATTATTTTCAGATATTTCAGACCGTTATTTTTGTTTCTGTCATTTCAGTATTTGCTATCTCTTACCCCTAGCATGTTCTCCCCGTAATTGTATTCTTGTTTAGTTTCTGTTATACTATTGAACT